>JAJGRW010000937.1:81723-310328 GCA_025461045.1 Carex parvula | reverse complement strand
TTGCTCAGATGATAGCACTCACCTGAAAAAAAAAATTGTAGGGGTTTAAATTGGAAAAGATAGTGTGCCTACAATAAAGCCACAAATACTTTTGGGATTCGGATTATCAGTCTATTTGAATATCAAAATACCAGCTCCTTAAATCCTTTGTGAGAAATTATACCTCATGGTAATAAATATACAACGTGTGGCCCGTTGTGAGCCGTTAATTTCTTCAATGTAAGTTAGATATATGCAGCATGAGAGAATTATGTACTGTTTAGGGTTCAATATGGTAAAAGTTATCTACTTCTATTGAATGAGGTTTACAAAAGAGATTAAAATAACAATTGTGGTATGTACTGTTTAGGGTTTTCATTTCTCAGAATGGCATTTCACACAATAATTTTACCCTTTTATTTTTTCAATATATGCAGTGAGAAAGAATCATGTCATGCAGCGCAAGCATCATTTAAGAATCATAGAGAAAAATTCAGACAAGGTCAGCGGCAATCTTCACTACTATAATTATTAACTTATTTTTTCTCTTAATTTTACCTCTTTGAATTTCCAGTTTAAACTAAAATAGAATCAAGAAGAAGCCTACTCATCATTGAATGTTAGGCTGAAGGTATAGTGCCTCCTATGTTCTCCTCCTTTCTCACTTCTCCTACTTTTATGATTATGGAGTTAATTTCTTCAAATTGAATATTTAATGATTACAATTTGAGCTGCTATCTCGAAGCACTGGTATAGTAAGGCACAATTTCATATTTTAAATTTCCTGAAGTTAGAGCATCAAACCACATTATAGCCTCAATTAGAAATTATCCCATAATTAAATCAAATTAGTATCTAATATGTTTGAGAATTGCTATTTTAAAAATTTGTACATATATAAGAATGAAGATTTGAAAATGAATGCTCAATGTTGAAGCCCGATAACGATGTACATTAATTTCGGCTTTAGGGTTTTGGGTTAAGGGTTTATGTGTGCATCAAATTCATACCACCTATGGTACCTCAAATTTTGAGTTTTCATCCTGACTGTCTGATCTGCTTTGAGTTACATTAGGGGATCTAGACTTTGAGTTACATTGGAGTCAGGTACATTGGAGTAAGGTCATTTTTTCGAATTTCTGAAAAATCAAGGGCATATTGGTAAATACAATGTGTGTTCTGGTTGTGATTCGTTAATCTGTTCAATAAGTTAGATATATGCTTCTTGGTTTTTTTAATCCCTTTTCTTTTGCTTGATATTGCTTATTATTTTAAATGATGAAATTTCATTTTTTTCCCGCCTGTGAGGAAGTTCTTTATCTCTTTTTAGCTACTTTTGTATTCGTCTATAGTATCAGATATGGATTTCTTAAATTACTGCTTGCTACATTGACCTCTAGGATGCCAATGATACATTACAATTCACACATATTGAAAATATTTGGTGATTTCTCCATGTTGTCACTGCCACGAAGCTACAATTTTGCTTTTGATGTTAACTTTTGTTGTAGCATGAGAGAATTATGTACTATTTAGGGTTCAATATGGTAACATTTATGTAATTCTATTGAATTAGGTTTTACAAAAGAGGGTAAAATATCAACTATGGTATATTTGACCAAGTTCTACTGTTAACTTGTGATTTCTACTGTTAACTTTTGGTCTAAATGTAACCACCAATTTGTAACAATATTTGTAAACTGTACTACTATATGGTGAAAAATTAATATAAGAAACATTTTAGTTAACTGTTTGTGTTATCTCAGTTTCCATAATTGTTGCTCCTCATTCAATTACGTAATTTACAAATTACTGATGATCTACTGAAATGAAAGTATTCTCCAAGTTACTGATCTACTACAAATTGAATGCCTATTTGCACTTGCTAAAGTTTGAACTTTTGTTTCTACTTTTGTTAATTTTCTCTGATTTATGGCACATGTACAGGAGATGTACGTGCCGTACTTATCTGTCAACATCTGTTTGATGAAATGTGTACGACAGATTATACTTTCTTCAATCATGCTCTTCTTTTCAAACGGTAATGTTAACTAATCTCTACATACATCATCATAAAATTGAGAAATCATGTCCATTCTCTTGTCAGAAAAAGTGCAAAGCAATTGCTGATCCTTACATCGATCAAGAGTGTCTTACAGTGTGATTTCTTTCTTCTCAAACTTAATTAAATTCCATGTGCTGGAAATCTTAGTTTGTTGAACGTAATGGAAATCTTAGTTTGCTGATCCCTACATCGATTCAAGAGTGTCTTACAGTGTGCAAAGCAAAAGAAAACTTAATTAATTCCATCATAAAATTTGTAAGGAATGGAAATTTTAGTTTGTTGAACGTTGAATGTATATTCTTCACCTTCTTTGGTACAAGTCATGAATTGACATGTGCTGGATGCATGTCCTTCCATTTCTTCTAATGTACGTATTTGTGCTCTTACATTGAAAGAAGAAGCAACAGAACTAAATTTCCTCAATTAAAACAACAACAGAAACAATAAGCTCACATTCATGTATATTAACATTCACGAAAAATAATGGTTGTGGCGTAGCCGTAACATGAAGCACCTAGTGCCATTAGAATTAGAATGTCTTTTCAGCCATATGGATGAACAGATTTCAATGACAGATTAAATGGAGAAAATTTTATACTTTTGAAGAAAAATTGTACCAGACACTTTAAGAGACTTCTGAAAAAAGTAAAAGGTCAACTTTAAACGCCTCATTTATTTGGTGCCTCATATTTCCAAGCTTTCTAATTTCAAGGCATCGTTTTTCAGAGCAACATGCTAGCCGAAACCTTTTATTTAATTGAAGTTTAATCCGAATAAATTATTTAAAAATATGTTGATAATCTTGAAGCATAGAGTTAGCAATCTTGTGTTCTGAATGGATTCTTTAACATCTGTTGTGGAAAACAAAACTTGCTAGGTAAATATTTTAACAAAGCAGTTTTGACTTCCGCACAAATATTTTGATTCTATAGCCTGCCAAAACTGCTCTGTTAAATTTTTTATCTCAACTTGTCACTAGCAATATTAGCTGGTATCAACATTTTAAGAGTTGGACATATTACTGACAACTAATTTTAGATCCAGATATACTATTGTCAACTCATTTCTTTTAAATTATTATGTAATGTTACCAATGACTTCTTGAAAGAGTAAAGTAATAGAAATTAAATAATTCAAAACTTGATAACTCACCAGAATAGAATGTTTCCTTACAGAATTAATTTTGGATTAATCTTTGATTAAATAAAAAAGTTTTTGGTATAATTCTCTTGCCACAAAGTTAAATAGTCACAAATGAAGGAAAAAGGAAAAAAGAACATAAATCAAACTATTTCTTTGTATTTCTCATCAAAATATTTTTTCTATATATTTGATGGAGATCCATTATAAGGCACTAATTTCATCCAAGTCAACTGTCTTCCGTTTTACAGCTGTGCTATACTGAAACAAAGCTACACCGACTCAGAAGTAAATTTTTAATTATACTAAGTCTTCAATCTTAATCCTACTGCTTTTCCGAACAAGTGCTCCTTATAAGAATTAAATTTTTAATACTTAATCTCCAAAGGAGGATTACGTAAGCGTATAATTGATCTAATATCCCTTTCTATCCACATAACCCACTCCTTATAACTCTCTTTTTTGTTAATAAAATTCTAAGTAGGCAAACCCTACTTCCCTCAAAAAAAAAAACTTTGAGACTAATTACCTAAGCATATAATTGATCTAATATCCCTTTGGTAAAGAAATCGAGAGTGGCAACGAACTAGCTCACAGACTGAGCTAGACTCAACTTGCAATCGGTTTGTAGTAAGAAGCAAGTGAACTGAAATTAGAGTCAAATTAAAACCTTAACTCATAATCAGACCAAGCTTCTATGCAGTCTTCTAAAAATTTTATTTGACTAATTTGCAAAACATACAATTATTGTATTTAACAATTTCATTGTATAAGTGAGTTTGCAGGTTCAATAACATTATAATTGCAAGATTAAAGTTGAAGAACTAATGAAATTAACAATACTTTACGAAGATCAAGACTATAGATTGTAATATCAAATAGATAAGTAAAATAAATTTGAGATTGTTGATTTTAGAAACTACGGAAGTAAACCGTTCAGTACATAATTATTGAATGGTACCGGACGGATACAGATATGAAGTGTTGCACTACGGAAGAATTATTCTGTTTGACAAATCGAACGGAAATTTCCGTATCAAGTCAGATACTTTCCAATATAACATGTTCCGTTCTGAACAAATATCATCCGCATTGTACGCTACTCGAGTAACACAGAATTAGAGAAAATACACTATCCGTTCGGTACGGACATAAACGTACTGAACAGAAAGGGCAAAGTTCAAAAAGGCGAAAAATCCTAAACTAGAACACATTTGAACTATCCGTTCAAACGGAAGATTGTCGTTCTGAATGGAAAAGTTCAAATACCTAGATCTGGAGCCTTCTTATAAATAGAGTAAATACTCTCACTCCAATTTCAAGCAAGCCGCCCCTAAATTTCAAAAAATACTAATTTTGTGTTGTTGAGAGCTTCTTTCTTTGAGAGAGCTAAAACTTCAATACTTCTTTGATAATCTCAAATCCACTTTGACTAATCTTCTCTATGTTTAGTTAGAGTATTGGTTCGTGTTCAATAGTGTGGATATCTACTTTAGTACTCCCTTTTTATAGCCGCGTGACTTCCCGCTTGTAGAGCATTAAAGGGCTCACCGGCTCGAGCGTTTTGTGCGACGATCCTCTTACATATAAACATAGTTGTGTGACGATCATCTGCGTAGGACTCTCCAGCTCGAGCTTCTAGACTCAACTTTGTACACGAGTTAGGCCGTGACTTTCCACCTTTGTTTGGGCTCACGTGTCACGAGTTGTACCATTTTCTCATTGGGTAATAGGAAAGGTGCACCGACAAGATTGCGTTGCTCCGGAGACGTAAGCATTTTAAGCCGAACTCCGTTATCATCTCGCGTGTTAAATTTTACTATACTTTATTACTTTATTTGCACACTTGTTTGTTGATTGCTTGACTTGTTAATTTAGAGGATTAAATCGAAAAACGTTCAAGAGTCTTTAAGACTCCCTATTCACCCCCTCTAAGTACCATTAGGAACAAGAGAAGCCACTAACAAATTGGACCAAACTAGCTCATATTAGTTTGTTAGGCCTAACTGACCCAAGTTTTAAGAAGAAAATAATAGCTACAAACAATTAGGACCGAACTGAACCAAACTAAACAGCGTAAATTCACTAATGAGCGAGCTAGACCCAACTCGAACTCGCTAATTCTAACCAAACCACTAACAAGCTGACTCGTTTTGAGCTCAGATTAGTAACGATCAAGCTATTAACGAACGAGTCACGGACTGTCTTGAGCAATCCACAAGCTACAAGCTTTTTTAGCCAGCCCTAACTGAGCTTGTATAGTACATAGCGCATACAACATTCTACTATGAAAAGGCAGACACATATGAAGGGAAAGTGAAATATCAAATTGATCCGAAACTAGTATACTTTTTAACTATATGATTTTGACATATGTAGCTAACAGGAGCAGTTCCACAACAAAAACCAGCACAATCTTTACACCACAAAGAAAAAACTATTCTCATTCATTCCGGGCATAAGACCAAATGCAAAGAAGAATTAAGTAATGCTAATATGGGCAATTTTAGGGAGGTTGCGAATGACATTGCTCTTCATGGCCATCTTGGTACGCATGGCATCAACACCATTCCTGTTCATCTCCTTCAGCACCTTCATCCTCACTATCTGCTCCCTCGATTGCACAGTCGCCAGCCCCATGCTCTTATACCTGCACCCCAAAAGCAAATGGAATTAAGTTCAAAATTCTAGATATATCATGCCCCTATACAAATGCAACACCCAACTAGTCACAGTATTAGAACCCTCTTTTTGTTGGATCTGATATTGTGGAACTCCAAATATGACATCTACTTGAATGCATCCGAGATTTTGTCAGGGCTTGAAATCGTAGGATCTGATTTTTGTATTGTATTGAAAATATGGTCTAAGATTATATCTAAGGAATCCATCAAACAAATAATAGATGTGGATACACACAAAAAAATAGAAGATTTACACAAACCTTGAGGCCAATGCAGTGGCAAGGGCTGTATTTCTAGCAGGGGTTGGCCGTGGCTTCTGACGGTAGTATCGCAGAAATTCCCTGGAACCCAAGGTTCTGACAAGCTCCCCTTCTTCATTCTTATGAGTAATAACCAGCTCAGCTCCAGCACTTCCCAGCTCAACGTTTGCTGCATCATCAGACAGAACCACCTGCTTCCCCTCAGCATTAACATAGCTGTTTAACAAAAAAAACAAATGACTAAAGTACTTCGGTTGTGGAAAAAATGTCTTGCATTTCTTTCTTTCTTTCCTAGTTAATAGATACAGAATAACATTGTTCAAAATACATGCATGGTCATCTCCACTTGCAAAGATGTGAAATGAAATAAAAGCAAATAAAAACTCTGGTGATTTGTTTTGTAATGCTACAACTATAGACTAAATATTTACAGCATGCTTAGGATTGACATGACAGTAAAGTGTAAACCAAATCCAAGCTCAAAACCTGAAGCAAATATTAACAAAGATTCAGACACTTAAGCAGGTCATTGCAATCAACTTGGAGCTGAGAGTTATTACCTAATGAGATGTAAAGATTAAACTTTGGTATAGCAATATAATTAATAATGAACCTGCTACTATAGTCATAGAACTCTTCCAGGTCAGCATCCTCATCATCACCTCCATCGCCATAGCGAAGCTTGCAATGCCCTTTTGCATCCATGTGTTTTCTAACTGCTTCCAGGCTGTGGAAAGGTTGACGCCTCTCATTGCAATACAGGCATGTATAATCCCTCTTAACCTAAAATTTAAAAAGAAAAAGATTAAATCATGTCCGACATACAGAAAAGAAAATGTCACTAGAGCAGAAAGCAAGTTTAGACCTGTAGCAAGGGCGAAAATATTACAGATATATATTCTACCACTGTCATTCTAAATCATTCATCTCAAAATAGTAAGTCGATATCATGGGAAAGAAAAAGAACCCCGCTACCTGCCAGCACCCAAAACAGTCTACTTGCAGTTGTAGACTAAAATGAAGAAATTGTGTCCCGTGGAACCCTTCTTAGTAAAATATAGAAGTGAGGCAAATTTTAATTCTATATACAGAACAATTAAACATCAACCTGAACATAATTATTATAAAAATAGAAGTAATGATACAGTAGTGTAATATCCTGAAAACTAACAAAATTCTACCTGTAAACCGACATAGATGAGGAGTCCCTCAGCATCCTTCAAGAACTCTACATCAGGAATAAAGAAACCATGTTTCTTATGCATGTGGACCATGCAACTCTCTATGTTTCATGCTTTGCGTCACACATGAAGCAGCTGGATGGGTCCAGTTCTTCCATCCCCTCCATTTCCTCATCTGATCCAACCTCATCTCCTTCCTCCATTTCCTCATCTGAGCCCATTTCAACCCATTCCTCTTCCTCTTCCTCTTCTACTTCTGCTTTGTTTGAAACACGATTTGATTTGCGCACAAGTGGTTTTATAACTGTGATACCCTCAGCTGAAGTTTCAGGCTGAAGAGAGGCTTTCAGCACATGGGACTTCGAGTTGAGGTGCTGTTGGTGTGCCTTTGAGCTCCTATATTCCTTTGAGCATAGAGAGCAGGTGTATAGCATCTGAGATGGAGATGATTGGATTCTCTATTCCACTAAGGCAGCTTGCCTTGCAAGAAACAGTGCTTCTGTCACGCTAGGCACTCCAGCCACCTGATCCAAATAAAACAGACAACCACATATATAACTAAGTCATCACAGTAATATATAGAACCAATTCTTTTAATATAGCTTGTCTGATCTTAGAGCAATTTCAGGGGTCACTCGAACTATCCCATGATTTTTCATTAGTCGCCTGAATTTAATTAATTTCTGTGCAACCACCCCCACTTCAGTTTCTTGCATTTGATCATATTTGTACTTTTGAGTTCAATAAAACCACACTCAAAAAATTTGATTTGTCCAAAATCAGTCACTAACAAAAATTAAGTACCAACCATTGCATCCACAATACTCTATTAAAGTTAAATCAATCCGACTTGGTGAAGATAAAGTTTGAAAACACCAAGACTGCTATAATAACTTGATCTACCACCAGAAAATTAAGTACCAACCATTGCATCCACAATACTCTATTAAAGTTAAATCAATCTGACTTGGTGATAAAGTTTGAAAACACCAAGACTGCTATAATAACTTGATGTACCACCAGAAAAAGGATCATAAAAATAATTTAAATTGATGAATCCAGAAACTTTAAAAATAATCCAAATTCCACATTTCGGTGATGAATGCAACGTAGACAAGAAATGTTCAGCTGTTGCGTATTGACAAATCAAAATTGACCTATCAATTTGAAACACACAATTAGACGACCTCCTGTGAAATTAACCAAAAAAAAAAATCATTTTCCGTTTATGTCCTTCCCCTTCACTAAATATTAACCTAGTGGTCTAAATATCAGACATTCCAACAAAAAGCCAAATATGTATGCAACCATTTTGAAGGACCTTTAGCAGCAAAATTGATGCAAATGCCTCTCTGACAGTCGGCATCTTTTTGTGTGATTATGATATGACAGAAACGAGCCCCATGAGTAAGTAAAATGCATTTCGCCTTGGTGCAATTAAATGCTCCTATCAGAGATTACTAACTGAGAAAGAAAAATGCTCATATCAGAGATTACCAACTGAGAAAGAAAAAGTAAAAAGAATATCAGAGATTACCAACTGAGAAAGAAAAAGTAAAAAGAAGATTTTAAGTTCCTCAAATACTGGATAAAAGAAACCTAGGTCCATGAATAACCAAATATCAATTTCGGTAAACCCTAGAAATCAAGCAACCAAAAAGTACCATTTAAATAAGAACCGAAATAGTTTGCACGCATCCAAATGCGATTGGAGATCAAGAAAACAAAAAAAAAAGGATCTTAATACAAAAAGAAAGAATTTCAATAGAAAATCTGAGGAAAACCTTGCGCTTCAGATTGTAGCGGTGCCACTCGGAGCGATAGTGATCTTTCTGATCCACCTCGCCTTCAAACTCCTTATTGCATGCGTTGCAAGTGATTGGCGCCATCTCACGCTCCTTACAACCTTCAACCTCCTCCGCCGCCTTCTCTTAAAACTATCTAAAGTTTTATACCTCCCTGAAAAAGAATCGGGAGCTGAGGATGAGCGTAAATACTAATACATAAATGGAGAAAAACGGCCACGGACTTGTCTAGATTATCTCCTTTTCAAAAACTCTGTTCACATCCATTAAGAAATCTAAGACGTTGGATTCTCCTTCAGCTGATGTGGCACCAGCCAGAACCTCGAGAAATGATGATCAGTAAAAATAACTGGAGAGAAGGATCTATTTGGGAGGAGCAGCCGCCTGTGGGCAGATGCGTGTGCGCTTGCGTAGATTGGCATCATGACTCGAGTCGGTCACTCGGTCTCAAGTCTCAACCGAAATTTTTATTTATAGCATAAAAAAAAAAAAAAATCACTCCAGATTTGAAGTAATTCAAAAAATATCCAGACTCCATGAGCATTTGGCGGTCTCAAAAACAGGGGGCCTTCAAATATCTCTGCGGCCCCAGCATGAGGGTCCACCAAATAGCTCAGCGACTTCATGGGCCGCACAAATGCTCCAGCGGCACCTCCTTTTTTTTTTTTTTTCAGATAATGAGTGGTTTTGTAGTATTTAGTTAAAAAGTTTGATTTTAGTTTACCAATTTGTTTATTAGTGTAAAATATAGAAAAATTAAGTATTTTTTATATGAAATAATAACTTAACAATAAAAATAAAGATGTCATCAATAGAAAATTATAATGCATATGTTCTCACGAATACAATAAAATTATGTCTAATAAATCTAAAATAAACAAGGTCCATTGATTGTTTTTAACTCCAATATATTAAAAACATAAATTTAACTCCTACTTAAATTTTAGCCTGAATATTAAGATCATACTGACCCTGATCCATTCCCAAACTCTGACAAATAACTGATTTAATCCCCACTAAATAAGGTTTCGACATTACCGGAATCACGATAACAGGCCCTGTTACGTCCCTTCCCGGAGGGAGTGGGCCGTACTTGGATCAGATCCAGTAAGCTAATGATGGGCTCGTCCCGCCTCTACGTGACGGGCCGAGGTCCTGGACTAGGTGGCTGCACGAGGGCACTTGTGCTCTAACCCCTACAGTACCCTGCGTTACAGAAAATTGCGATCCCCGTTCCCAGGAACTACCCGCCTTAAATAGGGGGACCTGGGCTGTTGAGACGTCTTGTCAAAACGGTTAGGGGGTCTGCATATGAGCAGTAATGTCCGCATAGGCGGAGGTAACGCTCACATAATTGGCGGTGACGCGAAGCCGAAGTTGGACCGGGTCTCTTGTTTGAGGGCCCAACTTGGCTTCGCAGGTCGGACTATGCCGAATATATGTGATGAGGCCTAACTGGGCTTCTATCAAGTCGGCAAGGGCCGGAACACGGGTCTCCATCTATTGGGTCTCGGGTTGGTTCCGCAAGGTGGACCAAGTGTCGGATTACTGTTGATCTCGCGCTGGCCACCCAAGAGGGTCCGAGCTGCGAGTCCATTCTTTATCCAAGGGCTGGCCTTATGAAAGGGTCCGAGCTCCGAGTGACTCTTTGGCCTCAGGCTGGTCCCGCGAGAGAGTCCGAGTCCCGAGTCTATTCTCCATCTTTGAGTTGGCCTTGTGTGGGGGCCGGGTCCTACATTGCCTTTTTGGGCCGTGATTACATTTACGGCTTTATTTTATCTTAATTTGGGCCTTTTCTTGATGGGTCTGTACCTAAGGTTATTTATGGACCTAATATGGGCTATTAAGGGCCATTCACATATGGGCCTATCAGGCCCGATGCTATAATAAATCTCATTAGGGCCTGTTAAAACATCACCACCAGTGTAAATGAATACCATAAGACTCATTTTGAATATACACACAAAACCTAAAATTAAAAATTAACTAAATTAATTATTAACATACTGTAAAATAAAAAAATTGAAAATAAAAGAAAAAAAACTTACAGATCATAATCTTGTCCAAGAGAGAATGGGTGAGAGTAAGAAATGAAATTCTTCTTCTGATCTGTTTATATAGCAAAATAGAGACTGCATGGGCATTTGACGGACCCTAGCTAGGGCCGCATGCTCATTTGGCGGACCCAGTAGACATTTGGCAAAAAATTAAGTGCGAACTTCATACAAATTTATGCAAGTATAGTTATTATAGAAATTTGAATTTATGATAAGCGGTAAATAAGCTAAAATTCAGTTCATGGTTTTATTAGTATTATTATCTACCTACTGACTACTGTAATTGGGTCAAAGTTGAGAAAATGGGCTCGTCTTCAAGACTTCAACAGTCTGGATTTTATGGATGATCCCATTTAGATCTCAACTTTCCATTTGAGATCCAACGGTTCACATCGAACTTAACATGAAGCATAAGAACGAAAAGACAACGGGCTCATATGTATTACTTTAACGCTGAAAGCCATGAAGATTAACCTGACTCCGTATTTTATATATCCAGAGTCCGTAAATACTGAGAAATCATTTTCCAAAAGCTTACATCAAGCATTCAAGCTATATATATGGTTTAGAAATAAACAGTACAAGTTCCACAAAATTTCCAACTAACATGGTGTTCTAAAAGTCACAAAATCCGAGCAAACAGCTGTACATTTTCATTCGAAAGAGTTTAAAATAATCAGTCCCCATTAACTCGCATTCTATATTTTCTTTTTCATCTTTCGAAATGCTTGGCAGAGGCTGCCAGGTGGCATTCTATATTTTCATAGCATAAAAGATGCTCCTTTGACAATACGTGTCTCCTCAAAACAATCCCTTTCCACAATAGGCAGTTCCTACAACAATAGAAATACTTCATAGTTCAAAATAAAATAAAATGATAGATCAATGACCAACAGCATACAAATGTTTAAAGCATTTGAAGAATTGCATTTCAATTTGGCCAGTCTCTTACAATATTACTAATTAACAAAGTTTATTAATTTTGTGGTGATATTTACTATTCTTTTGGTGTAATTATGATTGACTCAAATTCAAAATTTCTCACTTTAAGGCTTTGGGAGCGTTTCTGCTGCGTGAAGAACTCACTATCATGCTTAGACTCAGCAAAAGCAGCCATGCGTGTCAGCTCAGGCATGATCACCGATCCCAATTCAGGGCGGTCTTTTCGCCTGAGCTCAGAGCAATTGAGTGCCAATTCTACAAGTTTCTTTGTCTCATCCAATGGCCAATCTGGCACCTTTGGGTCCAGCACGTCAGCCAGATTACCCTCCTGTAGAGCAATCATGATGCTGTGGGTGAGGCCCATGGGGTCCCGGCCTGTTACCAGCTGGAGCAAGATGATGCCAAGTGCATACACATCTGATTTGGTGCCGACCATGCCAGTCTTCTGGTACTCCGGGTCTATGTAGCAGAATGTGCCTGCCATGCTCTTTCGGTTAGGACTGTATGGGTATTTGGCATGTTTTCTTAGGTACAAACTCTCTGAATTCTGAACTAAAGTACAATGCAAGTTGCAAGCATGGACGATGCCCTCGGTACATGCTAATATGTATCCAACCAATCCCACATTTAATATTGAATATTTGTATTTACAGTAATTGAAACAACATAATATAAGATTTTGTGCCAATTACATATTAAAGAACTCATTGTTTAATAGGTATAATTTATGTCTTTTAATTGGAATTAGATCCATCCACATATTAGACATATACTTTTTGTTTTGTTATATTTGGGTTACCTGCGGCAGCTGTCATGCGGTAGAAAGTCGAATTCGATCCACCAGGCAGCGAAGGGATCAATCTAGCTAGACCAACATCTGAAATCTTCGCCATGAGGTTATGATCAAGAAGTATGTTAGCGGGCTTGAGGTCCCGGTGAACAAGGGGCTCGGGGAGCTGCTGGTGGAGAAACAACAAGCCCGTTGCAATCTCAGATGCAATTTTGAAACGAAGTTGCCATGGGAGGGGAGGTGTGCCTGACTGACATGCTAAACGTTCTTCAAGACTCCCTTTGGACATGTACTCATAAACTAGGCACCCGTATTCAGGGCACGCACCCAGGAGGTGAATTATGTTTGGGTGCCTCATAGAGCTTAACACCTCCAGCTGGATGAGAGATTGTGGGATGTTAGCTTGATTGATCTCAACAAAGACTTCTATTTGGTGGGTAATTCTAGTGTGCATCCAAGTTTTAAGATCCATCACACTTAGCATACAACAGGTGGCTAAAATTTAAACTAGTATTTTTTAATAACTTTCCTTTTTATCCAGTAAAATATTTTCGTAAATTTATTTATTAAGAGATGGAGAGAAAATGTATGCGTTAAATGAGCCTTTTGATAGTTAATGAGATTGTGATAGAAAAAATTCTTCTATGAAAGATACTTAACTTTTAAACTATAATGGAAATTATTTGTCTACCCTTATAGAATCATTGGCTACTATTCAAAATATGTACATTGAGATAGGTTGTACATTCAAATTTGATTGTACCCTATATCCTTATTTGATACCACATATCAAGTATAAGGATCCTGAGCAGGAATTATAAATTTAGAATTTAGAACTTGTGTGTAGTCCTACATTATGATTTATGCAGAACTTTTTTAAGAAAATTAGAAATTTCTAGTACCAAGTATGTACCACCAAAACCTCCATAGATAACAAGGTAATTAAATTGTACAAGAAAGGTATTAGAAGTCTAAACAATGCAACAAGACGAAAAGAATATCATGTTAGCAAGATTGTGTTAAGATAAATAAGTTTTATTAGACTGACTGTGAAAATAATGTTAGCCAAAAGATTAAGATGTATTGGGTCAGTGTTGGCACCACCAGATGTAATGGTGTTGAATATTGTATTGTTAATATAAGGGTATTTAGGTAAAAGTGTGAATATAGTAGTTATAGGGACTAAAGTGTAAGATTAAGATAAGTTGTATATGTAGACAGATTATCTATGAATGAAGTAACTTTTCCCCATTTTCTAAGTACCGTCAACTTTATGGTATCAGAGCGGGAGTCCGGAGCGTGAGCATCAGCCGCCGCCGTGGTCCGCTAGTTCCAGCGCGAGTCACTGTCTTCGCGTCGCCGTCCGCTAGTTCCAGCGCGAGTTGTCGTCAGCAGCTTCGCGTTTCGCGAGTCACGGTCTACGCGAGTCACGTTTCGCGAGTCACGGTCGCCGTCAGCAGCTCCCGTCCGCGTTCGCGATTCGCGAGTCACTGTCTCCGCGTTCGCGATTTCTCCTTCGCGGGAGCAGTTCCCTTTCCGCGAGCACCCCTTTCCGTGAGTAAAGGTGTGAGTGAAGGCTCGTGTGAGCCGTTTCTGTCTCATTCTCTCCCACATAGGATTTATTGATCGGATGTGAGAGAGTCAGGTATTAGCATTTGTCAATACACTGGTTGTTGCCGTTTCTCCATCTAAACCCTAAAAAAAAAAAAAAAAAAAAAAAAGGGGGAAAATGGCAGAAGACAGAAATTTCTCTAAATCATCTCAGGTCATCTCAGTGAGATTGAATGGGGCTGAGAACTATCTGTTGTGGTCAAGACAAATGCTTATGCACTTGAAAGGTCAGAGATTAACCGGGTATGTTACCGGTACGGCAAAGAAACCAGAACTTTCGGAAGCTGAGAAGAAAGAGGGCAAGATAGAGGAGAAAGCTGAGTTTCAGAATTGGGAGGCAGACGATGGGCAGGTTATGTCGTGGCTGGTCAATTCAATGGAGGTTAGACTGCAAAGTCAGTTTATGATGTTGAACACTGCTCGACAAGTGTGGGATCGGGCGGCCGAGATGTACTCTCAAACGGGTAACCATGGGCAGATCTATCACCTCCAGTCTAAGTCAGACAGTCTAGTTCAGGGAGAAATGAGTGTGACTGAGTATTTCTCAGAGTTGAACAATATGTAGGAGCAAATGGATTTCTTTGATCCTTTGGCTATGACATGCTCGGTAGATGCACTAGCCTTCACAAACTGGTTGGAGAAAAGAAGGACCTTTCGCTTCCTTGCTGGCCTCAACGTTGAGTTCGAGCAGATTCGACAGAGTCTCCGGCAGAGGAATCCGCTACCTGCTCTTCGTGATGCCTTTGCAGTAGCGGTTCAAGAGGAAAGCAGGAGGAAGGCGATGATATCCTTGCCAGTACAGGAGGGTTCAGCTATGTTCATCCAGCCACACTCAGTGTCCTCCCAGGGTGACAAAGTCTGTGATCACTGCCATAGGAAAAATCACACTCGGAAGACTTGCTGGGACTTACATGGAAGACCAGCTAGAGGTCGAGGTCGTGATGGTGGACGTGGCAGAGGACAAGGTAGAGGTCATGGACCAGGACGTGGTGGAGGATACCAAAAGGCACATGTGGCTGACAACACTAGTACGCCAAGTTCAGGCACTGATGATAGGTTGACTCAACTGGTGACTCAGCTTGCAGCTCGTCTCTTGTCCACTACCTCAGCTAGCAGTGCATCATCTATTGCTGCTCCATCTGGGGCTGACGGTTACATTCCTTCCTCTCTTCTTACCACTGTAGTTAGACCTGTTGGCACTGTTATAAAAGCCCTAATAGCCGAGTCTAGCCCTGATCAGTCCTGGATTGTAGACTCTGGGGCATCTAAACATATGACCCCTGACCCTACATTGTTCAAAACCTATAAGCCTATGTCTGGGAGAGAAAAAGTACAAACAGCCGATGGCTCGCTTTGTTCAATAGCAGGAGTTGGGGATGTAACATGTACTCCAGACCTCCAGCTATCATCAGTCTTTCATGTTCCTAAATTCACCAATAACCTCCTATCAGTTAGTCAATTGGTAGACGATCTTAACTGTGTTGTTTCTCTGTCTCCTACTCATGTTGTGTTGCAGGAGCTGAAGACAGGAAGAGTGATTGGTATTGGCAAGAGGAGTGAAGGCTTGTACCGACTTAAGCAAGGAGGGGAGATTTTGGACCCGAGAGCCTGTTTGGCAGAGACTCCAGAGTTGGAGATGTTTTTGTTACATAGCCGTTTAGGGCATATATCTTTTACTGTGCTTGGAAGGTTGTATCCCAAGTTGTACTCTAATTGTAGCAAGACTAAACTAGTATGTGATGCTTGTGAGTTTGCTAAGCACACCAGAACAATGTATCCCTCTTTTGATAATAGAAGTGTTTCTTGCTTTGATATTGTTCATTCTGATGTTTGGGGGCCCTCGAGAGTTACTGCTCTATCTGGTTCAAGGTGGTTTGTCACCTTTATTAATTGTTATAGCCGGATGACTTGGCTGTACCTGTTGAAGAGTAAAGAGGGAGTTTTGGAGTGCTTCAAGACTTTTCACAAGATGGTGGAAATCCAATTTGAGAAAGAAAGTGAAGGTGTTACGCTCAGATAATGGCACAGAATACACCAACAGGGCAATGCAAGAATTCTTACGAGGTAATGGTATTGTACATCAAACTACATGTGTGAATACACCTGAACAAAATGGTGTTGCAGAAAGGAAGAACAGGCACATCCTGGAAGTGACGAGGTGCCTCCTTTTTGCCATGAACGTTCCGAGGTACCTTTGGGGAGAAGCAGCGCAGACTGCTACGTATTTGATCAACAGAATGCCTTTGAGAGCGGTGGACTTCAGTACACCACTCGAAATGCTCACAGGGACCACCTCATTCAAGGTACCTCCCAAAAAGTTTGGTTGTGTGTGTTTTGTTCATAACACAAGTCCAGGTATTAGCAAACTCGATGCGAAGGCCCACAAATGTGTGTTTGTTGGGTACTCCAGTGGGAAAAAGGGGTATAGATGTTATGACCCTGTGAAAAAAAGGATGCTGGAAAGCTTGGATGTGACATTCCGAGAAACAGAACCCTATTTTACTCTTTCCGATGCACAGTCCAATGCATCTTCAGTTACATTTCATGATCTTCTTGAGGTGGTTGTCACCTATCCCTCGGACCGAGTTGGTCGAAAGGGGGAGAGTAAGGAATCTGACAACAGTATGTCCGATACTACGATTGGCCTAAGTCCAACTACAGAGACAGATCTGGACTCAAGCATTGACCAAAGCCTACCACCTCCTAATAGGCAGATCAACAAGGTTTACACTCGAAAACCTCGCCATGAGAATGTTGAGCAACCTCCGGTCCAAGATCAATACCAATTACTTGCTCCTGTCGACGGCTCGCTCACACCACAGCCTTCAGGTAACTCAGAGTTACCCTCAGGTACTCCTCTTTTCTCTGATCTCGATCTTCCTATTGCCTTGCGCAAAGGAGTCCGGTTAACTGTCTTGAAGCAAGGGGAAGATGTCTCAACCTCGCATTCTATCTCTCACTATGTCTCATTTGAGACACTTTCCCCTACTTACAAAGCTTTTGTAACCTCCTTACACTCTAACTCTGTTCCATGTGATTGGAGGAAAGCAATGCAGGACCCAAAGTGGAAGAAGGCAATGTTCGAGGAGATGAGAGCATTAGTCAAGAATGACACTTGGGATATGGTCCCTAGACCGTCCAACAAAAGCACTGTAGGATGCAAGTGGGTATACTCGACAAAATATACTCCAGAGGGAAAGGTGGACAGATTCAAGGCCAGATTGGTGGCCAAGGGCTACACACAAACGTACGGTGTGGACTATGAGGAGACCTTTGCTCCAGTGGCTAAAATGAACACTGTCAGAACTCTCATCTCGTGTGCGGTAAACTTTGGGTGGGATTTGTGCCAGCTAGATGTTAAAAATGTCTTTCTTCATGGGGACCTAAAGGAAGAGGTATATATGGAGATCCCACCTGGGTTTGAAAATGAACAACTGAAGGGTAAAGTGTGTCACCTGAAGCGCTCCCTGTACGGGTTAAAGCAGTCACCACGAGCCTGGTTTGACAGGTTTTCTATGGCAATGAGAAAACTAGGCTATCAGCAAAGTAGTGCCGATCACACTATGTTCATACAAAGGAAAGGAGAGAAAATCTGCATTCTGGTGGTGTATGTGGATGATATAGTGTTAACAGGTAATGATCCTGTTGAGATGAAGAGGCTTAAGGCCAGCTTAGCCACAGAGTTTGAAATGAAAGACCTGGGTGAATTGCGCTACTTTCTAGGCATTGAGGTTGCTCGCTCAAAAAAAGGGGTAGTTCTTTCACAGCAAAAGTATGTTCTAGATCTGCTGAGAGACACGGGAATGCTTGGGTGTCGACCTGTCAATACACCCATAGACCCTAATAATAAGCTGAAGGGAGGAATAGGTGATCAAGTAGATAGAGGACAGTATCAGCGCCTAGTAGGCAGACTGATCTACTTAGCACATACTCGACCTGACATTGCATACGCTGTGAGTGTAGTGAGCAGGTATATGCACGACCCTAGAATTCCACATGAAGAGGCCGTGTATCAGATTCTGAGGTATCTCAAGAGTTGTCCAGGAAAAGGTGTGCTCCTGAGTAAAAATGGGCACACTAGGATTGAAGTCTATACAGATGCCGATTGGGCAGGGTGTCTTGATGATAGAAAGTCAACTTCAGGCTACTGTTCGTTTGTTGGGGGTAATCTGGTTTCCTGGCGAAGCAAGAAGCAGAATGTAGTAGCAAGGTCTAGCGCAGAGGCTGAGTATAGAGCCATGGCCCAAGGTGTGAGTGAAGGGTTGTGGTTACGAAGATTGCTATCGGAATTGGGGTTGTTGGAGAACAAACCCATAATGTTGTACTGTGACAACAAGGCGGCTATAAACATAGCAAACAACCCAGTACAACATGACAGAACCAAACATGTGGAGATTGATCGACACTTTATCAAGGATAAACTTGACGAGAGCATTATATGTATGCCTTTCGTTCGTACCAAGGAGCAAATTGCTGATGTCTTCACAAAAGGGTTGAGTGTCACAGACTTCTCCAATGTAATAGGCAAGATGAACATGATCAATATCTATGCATCATCTTGAGGGGGAGTGTTGAATATTGTATTGTTAATATAAGGGTATTTAGGTAAAAGTGTGAATATAGTAGTTATAGGGACTAAAGTGTAAGATTAAGATAAGTTGTATATGTAGACAGATTATCTATGAATGAATGAAGTAACTTTTCCCCATTTTCTAAGTACCGTCAACTTTAAATGGTAAAATCTATTTCTGAGGCATATAGGCATACCTCTTGTTGGAATTGTCTCAATCCCTGAGTTGTTGATATATCAGAACGAAGAGCCTTGATTGCAACAAGTGTGTGGTTAAGAGTTGCCTTGTACACAGGTCCATATCCACCCTCTCCTATCTTGAGCCCATCAGAGAAATATTCGGTTGCTAGATCTATTTCGTCCATGCTGTAACGACGGTAATTGGCTTCTGATATGAAACCTTCTATAAGCTTCCTTTTCTCCCTTGTCTCTGTTATCGGGGTTGGCTTTCTCTGCTTTATAGGTGAAATCACCTTTTCATTCTCCTCTGTCAGATGAGATAGTGAGTCTCTACTATACTTGTTGAATTCCTGTGAGAATAAAAGCATAACAAGGTAAACATGCCTCCTTGACTTCTGTATTGCAAAAAGGAAAAAAATATGAAGTAAATTTGTATTGATTAGAGTTAAGTTCTGGACAATTGTTCTCGTCTTCTTTTACATATCTTATGTTGAACTGATGTGCTTTCTTTATAACAATCATTTTAGTCACGCACGGTACTTCCTTTATCTCTTTGCTTTTAATACTACAAAATTTAGCTGGAAATATCTATAAATCTGTACATCAATTACCTCGGCATACTTGTCCTCAAGTGACATTTCAGTGTCCCTTTTCAGCTCATACTTCAATCGTTCCAACTCAGCATCCAAATCATCCTGCGAGATTATCAGGAAATAAATTCTCGACTAATTGTGATTTTACTAATAGTATCTACAATGTATTAAAAATATATTACTCCCACCAAGCTACCAAAATAATGTTGTCACTTTCCAATTTATTAGAAAGGAGCAGTACTGAAAACAATTTCAATTATGGAGGCTCTCTTTATATTGTTGGTTCAATTGAGGTTTTTGGTAAAAATAATGATTTATTGAGGCATAAAAATTTATGCTATTGCCAATAAAAGAAAATTTAAAAAACTAGTCGATCCAGTACCATACTGGTATTATTATTCTATTTTGGAAAAACCCTTACCACTGAATCTTTGAAAAGGAAGCCTGGTGCATCCTGATAGAAACTATTTCCGTGGGGACTTGAGGTGGATAGCGTGGGAGGTAGTTTTCTGCCACTATTGTTTATTAACTCACGACTGATATACTCTGCCGGTGAGGTCAGGTCAAGGCCAGCACGAGATGGGCTAGGGCATGACACGAAAGTCTCCTGGAAACGCCCACTTTCATTGTTATCTAGCCATTTAATTTTATCACTAATTCTATCATCATAAGAAGATGCTGTTATGGATGAGTGGTCAGAAGATGACCTGGCAAAAGGACAATGAAAATTGAAGCTGTAAGAAAGAATAGTTTGAGTGGGACTAAGTGGCACTAACTGGGAATCTACAGTACTGGTTTGGCATTACATGTGCATGAACGACTGGTACTTAACCATACTGAGACTTTCATAAACTGAATTTTGCCAGTAAACTTTAGGACTCATCAGAAAAATTGAGCTGTTCCCCAAGTTAGGTACTTAACAGGTCCTCAAAACTTTCAATACCAGATGGGTAATGGATTATTATATCTGGCATATCAACTAAAGATCTTTCTAAGCATATAGACATGATAAATAAAGATATACAAAAATTCTTTATAGTTTTATTTTTCAAACGGAAAAAGTTTGAAAACAACCTTGGAGTTCCTTCAATAGTTTCACGAGTGTATGGGTCACCTGCAACAGGAGAATCTACGGTCATACTTTTTGTTAGATAAAGGGCCTAGACAGATACCATAATTTCTGAAAACAATCATGCAATATGTAAATACAAACTTTTAACTGTCTGGAAGGAAGTTTTTGCAGTTGACTCAATCTCTCCATTCAATCTAAGGTTTTGGCTATTGGTGGAACGGTTTGGGCATGAAGCCGGCCGAACTGACACTATTTTACTGCCCTTTGCAATTACATAGACGTAACAAAAGTCGGGTGCAGCTCTACAAACAGCAGTCGGCACATCTGGCTTCCCGAATGCTCTGTGATCCAAGAAAAAGAAAAACTAAATACCATACCACCAATAAATAAATCTAGGAAAAATTTCATGTGCACTCCCAAAGTTCGTCAAAATAATTGTGTATAATTCTCTCTATTTCCAAAGCGCCCACTCCCCACCTCCCCGAGCCACCTGTTTTATTCAACAAAATAAGAAAAAAAAATTATCCCTGGCCTTCTCCCCCATTTATCTAGAGAAATATCATTGCACTTGCTTAGGGAAATCCCCCTTCTAGATAGCAATTACTACAGAAAGTATGGAGTAACTATAAAACAGTAAATTCTACATACTATGATAGAAAACATAAAGTAAGAAAGACCTAATAAATGCACCAGCAATAGCGCCATGGCTCGGTGCCCCCACGACAAGCTTGTCAACTCCACGGTGCATCACAAAATCCACAATCCCTTTTGCAACGTCTATTTCATCCAATATTATTTCCTTGCACTGTAACTGCACACCACACACGTGAACATATAAAACAGGAAACTACAAAAATTAGGAGAAAGTTTGCAGAGAGCCCCTGCTATATCACTAATTTACAAAATCAACTCCCTTTAGATAATCTGCAAAAGATTCCCATATTTTGGTCGGAGAACTCATTAACAAGAATTAACCTCGTACAACCTAAAACATTTAAACATCATCTATACCTCTGGAAAGCAAGAAGTGCATTGAATGCCCTGACTAACAAACTATCCTCGTTCAGAAATATTATATATACCCCTCACATCCCATTTCAAGAAGAGTGTCCAAGCTAGCAAAATACCCTCATTTTTTGCTCATCATTTACAGAGGCAGAGCTATGTGGATTTAATGGGGGTCAAATTGACCCCCATTTTTGTTTTCAAAATTTTTGTATCTATGCATAATTTTCTATATTATTTAGAGTAAAATGCTGTGGGTAGTGTAAAATCGACCCTCATTCACAACATAAAATTTTTATATGATTGACTCCCATTTACGTTTGACCCCCATGATCATTTACATAGTATAGAATGGGACATTTCGTATCTTTTGTTTCTTTTTGTAGTTACTTAAGGTGAATTTTTTTGGTGCTATCTAGAAATTTCCTAATTCAAAAAGTTACATGTCATGGGAACAGGGCTACACTTTAATTACCCCTTCTACAAAAAAGAAGGATCCTAGAATGTTTAGTAGAGAGTTTGATATCAACTTGGTACTTAGCAGTCTCCAATGCAACAGGTAATTAGAATATAGGAGGTACAACCAGACTGACACCAGCAATAAAGGTATAGCACGTACTCCTCTGCGACTGCAGAAACACTGAAAAGGAAGAAGAAGTTCTTTCGTCTGGAGGTCACACTGCTCTAGAAATTGTGATGCCACCTCATCATCCACATCAGATATCGGGAGATAACCATCTATAGAACCAATTGAATTAATAAAACTCATTGAGTATAATATTAATAACTGCTAAAATTGAAACATAAATACACAAAATAAGGGGTTATTTGGAAAAAGTTTGAATATAGCTGCATTTTCCATCAACTCCATTGCTAGTACATTAGGAAGTGAATAATTCCAAGCATAAGAACAAGGTTTCAAATTTTCCACTTAGTCCCTCCATCTTTTTATTATTTGATACAATAAATTTGGACAAACTTCAGAAATGTTAGTCCAGCCAAAAAATAAATGAAAAACATCAAATACAAAACAAATCTCACCAAGTGTAGGAACAGAAGTAATCTTTCGGCGAATGTGTAACAGGTAGAAGATCTGGCCACGTGCCAGAAGGTGGTCGGCAGCCCATCTAAGCGCATACTGGCTATTCCTGTCACTATCTACCGCCACCGCCACCACACCATTTCCTTTACCTGTACCGCTAGTTGGGTCTCCTGCTCTTCTCATCATAACTCAAATTGCATGCGCTACATTTAGTGTTAGTGTTTTGGTTTGGTTTAATATTAGCATTGAACGGGAGGAGAGGCAGGGGATTTGAGAACGGGTAAGGGTTTAAAGAAGTGGTTAGAGAAGGCATGACGGAGAGGGATTAGAGGGGTTTGGTTTGCTCAATTTAGGGTTTAGAGGTTAGAGAAAGGGGATGTTGTGAAAGGGGTTTTAGTTAGCATTATTGACTGAACGAGAATTGGATTTTCGTTATCTTAAAAAAAAAAAAAAATGGATTTTCGTTGTGCAAATTTTGACTGAACGAAAGAAAATTTGTTCCTCGTTTGGCGGGTAATTTTTTTCGAGTTCTATTACCTAACTCGCCGAAATTTTTATTGTTACCACGGCTAAAAATCCGAATTAAATCGTTACCACCCGTCTGACCCTTTATCACTATCTACCACTCCCGCGAACCCAGTTCGCGCACCAAAATGGCTGGTGCGCGGACTGGGTCATCTGACGCTTCAGATTCCTTACTTCCTTTAGCAAACTTTTCTACGGTACAAAATGTATAGCCTCTGTGCAGCGGGTCATTACAAAGCAGTTTCTGGGTCAAAAGCATGCACTGCTCTTCTATAACAAGAAAACATCCGCAGAGAATCTTTACATATATCTGTACTTTTCACGTGGTGGGGCCCGCAGCCTTTTTGGGAACCAAGCTGGTGCTCCGCGAAGGCGCGAACTCATCAGCCTTTTACATATATTCTATTATTGCTTCAGCCCATTGCTCCGCGAACCCAGTCCGCGCACCAAGCTGGTGCGCCAACCCAGTCCGCAGACCAGCCATTTTGGTGCGCGAACTGGGTTCGCGGGGGTGGTAGATAGTGATAAAGGGTCAGACGGGTGGTAACGATTTAATTCGGATTTTTAGCCGTGGTAACAATAAAAATTTCGGCCTAACTCGTTATAGTGCGCGCGCCGCTGCCTCAATTATATTATTTTTGGAATGCTTTCCCAATATACATAAACGAGGAGGGATCAACTTACCGACATTTTTATTAATATTCAAAGTTTAATACAAATTATTAATTATACCCAGAATCCAGTCTAATATCGAAATATACCCAAGCCGGCCAGAAAATGGCCGGCTTACTCCCCCCCTAAGCTGGCCATTTTCTGGCCGGCTTACTCTTTTTTTTTTTTTAAACCCGCATTAGTCCTTAATAAAAATGTCGGTTTAATCGATGAGTTTGTTTTTGATGTTTAACGCACTTATGCAATTGTTTTAAATATTTTTCTGTTTATTTTTTATGTTGTGCTACTATTTTAATGTTGTAATATTTTCTGTTTAGCATTATCATGATAATTTATTTTATCTGTAAAATATAAAAATAATTTACACTAAAAGCACACGTGCAAAAGAACCGAAATATGGGATAATCCAAATATACCAAACATAAATAGTATACCAAATATAAATAGTACAAAATTAGTAAAATACAACTAAAATTGAGATGGGGTATATCGCTGAGGCGGTACTCCGGCGTTCGCCCGGCGCCAGCGCGGCCAGGCTCCGTCTCTCTCAGCCTCATCTGGGGCATCGGCAGACCTGAGTATCTGCTCGGTGCTATCCCATATGGCATCGCCCGTGGAGACTGGCTGTACTGGCGGAGGTGTACTGAAGATAGATGCGGCGAACTCAGTCCCAAAGGCAGGCTGAGTATGAGACCCGCTACCACTAGCCTCTCCATCATACGGCATCTCTGTGCCATATCGGGGTACCCTCGGTGCCGAGTTGAACTCATCATCGAATACCCCGAAGTCATGGAGACTGTACGAGAGGGACTCGTACTCAGAAGTATCGGTCATCACAGGTGGTGGCTGTGGCAGCATCTCCGCCGGACCTTGCAATCATACACATAAATTATTAAATTTGATCTGAATGAATAAATTTATTAAAACCTGACAGATACTGAAGTATGACATACCTGAGTCTGCACCGGACATCCATACTCATCGTACCATGCCGTCCACCCAATGCTGGACAATACCCAACGATGGTAGTCCCACTCTGGACGCACCGCAACTTCACATCTAGAAGATCCGTGTCCTACGTTGAAAAAGGTAATCTGCATGGTGATAACATAATAAAATTTAAACCCAACAAAATTTAATGAAAATATAAGAAAAGGAACGTACCTCACGAGAAGCCAGTGAGACTCGGTGCTCGCTGTGGGGAATCCACAGGAGAGGACTGATGTGCTCCGTGCTCTAGGCATCCTGATGTCTAAAATAACCTAATTTCAGTGAAATTACGCTTGATCAGCCTAATTATGGTAAAAAAAGCCAAAATACCCTAAAAATTGGTCATCTGTGCTAATTACACTAAATTACGCTTAATCAGCCTAATTATGGTAAAAAATGCCAAAATACCCTAAAAATTGGTCATCTGTGCTAATTACACTAAATTACGCTTAATCAACCTAATTATGTTAAAAAATGCCAAAATACCCTAAAAATTGGTCATCTGTGCTAATTACACTAAATTACGTTTAATCAGCCTAATTATGATAAAAAAGGCCAAAATACCCTAAATATTGATCAAATATGCTAATTTCGGTAAAATTACGCTTAATTAGCCTAATTATGGTAAAAAAGCCCAAAATACCCTAAATATTAGTCAAATGTGCTAATTTCAGGTAAAATTACGCTTAATTAGCCTAATTATGGTAAAAAAAAGGCCAAAATACCATAAATATTGGACATCTGTGCTCATTTCGGTCAAATTACGCTTAATTAGCCTAATTATGGTAAAAAAGGCCAAAATACCGTAAATATTGGTCAACTGTGCTAATTTCGGTAAAATTACGCTTAATCAGCCTAATTATGGTCAAATGACCAAAATACATTAAATAGTGGTCAACTTAGCTAATTACCCTAAATTACAACAATATAATCTAAATTCTAACACCTACACCCTAAATCCTAAACCCTAAAATAAATAAATTTAAATTTAAATTAGATAAAAAAAAATTACCTCAAAGAAGAGAGAATTCGGTTGAGAGATGAGAGAATTGTGAGAGGAGAGAGAGAAAAAGTGGTATATATAGGGTTTTTTGAGGGTTTAAAAAAAAAAGGATTAAGCCGGCCAGAAAATGGCCGGCTTAGGGGGGAGTAAGCCGGCCATTTTCTGGCCGGCTTGGGTATATTTCGATATTGGGCTGGATTATGAGTATAATTAATAATTTGTATTAAACTTTGGATATTAATAAAAATGTCGGATCAACTTACAACAAATTTGAGTTACAACAAAATTACAATAATTATTCTTTTCATTTTCAAAGTCCAAACAGTTAATCCAAACCATTCAATATGTAATATGTATTAAAATGTGCTTGAAGATCAAATTTTATATTTTTTTGAATTTTTTTACTATTTATTAAGTATTTTACAAAACTGCTGTTTTTAGATAATTCTGGACCACTGAAAAACAACAGTTTTGTAAAATACTTTATAAATAGTAAAAAAATTCAAAAAAATGTAAAATTTAATCATCAAGCACATTTTAGTACAGATTGCATGTTGAATGGTTTGGATCGACTGTTTGTACTTTAAAAATCGCAAAACTAAATTGTTGTAAGATGTTGTAACTTTCAAATATTGTAAGTGGATCCCTCCTCATATATCAGTAATTTATTTGTCTTTATCCGAATAATATAGTATTCATATTCGTCTTATATTTTATCCTTATTCGTGTGTATCCATGATGTATCCAAAAAATTATAATAGATAAGGATACGGTTTCATCACTATTTGTCTGTATTCAATCCGTTTACATATGTGTATTGAACATGAAACAGTAAATATTTTATATAAAGCCACAAAAAATTAAATATTATACACAGCCGTTTTCCTAGAACGTGTGATTAATTTCAGAAAATTGATTTAGAATAATACATATACAAATAGAAAGTTTTGTATGTCACGAAAATTTTCATGGGGGATATAGCAAATAGCAAAAGTAGAAAGAGGGAAGGGTAATTTTGTCCAATATATTTGTCATGAAATTTTAATATCAATTTAGTAAATATTAAGTATTTCATGAAGAAATGTCAAAGAATTTGATATTTAGATGAGTAATTATTCAAATGTAAAGTTTTCACGGGTTATAGTCAAATAGTAAATTTCTGATGGGTTGCACTCGCTTTGCCTTTCCTGCAAGTACTTTTACTTTTTTCATGGGTTATAGTCAAATACAGAAATACTTTATTTTACATTCATGCTATCATTGCAAATTGCTATTTATGATTATTGAGTATGGAAATATAATTTAGTAAAAACTTCAACATTTAGCAAACAACAAGTCAGTAACAAGTTTTCCTAACATTATGCGCCGACATTTTTATTAATATCCAAAGTTTAATACAAATTATTATTTATGCCCAGATTCTGACCCAATATCGAAAAATGTCCAAGCCGGCCAGAAAATGGCCGGCTTACTCCCTCCCTCTAGCAGGCTTAGTACTTTTTTTTTTTTTTTTTTTAAACCGCAAAAACTCTATAAAAGGGCACCATCTGGACGTGGTAGTATTAGTATGATTTAAAATTTGAATGCATTTGAGTTTGGTTCTAAAAATTAGTATTTTATTGTAGTTGGATGAAGTAGGTTGTAATTTCTTTGAGTATTAATTAATTTCATTACTTTTTATTTAGTAGTTCCGTACAAAATAATAAAGTACACACAAATTACAAATAGAGTCCACACAATTTTTACAACATGCATATAAATCACCTATTACTACCACGTCTAAAATTTAATTCCCGAAGTAAACCACTTGCGAAAGATGCCTTACGAGATGGCCTAGCAGATGGCTCTGGTTGCTCACTAGATGGCCCGGCTTGGGTTCCAGATGGCGCTGCTTGGCTTGTAGATGCCCTTGTTGTGCGTCTAGTAGTAGACCTCCTCGGTTGGATCACAGATGGCTCCCCTTGCACCCCAACCGCCTCTCATACTATGGCAACCGCCTCTCCCATTGCTTCGGTATACATAGCAGTTGCATCTAAACGGCTGTAGCTGTGCTACGCCATGACCCTCCGAACCCACTTCCCGACGCCATTACTCGCTCATTTTATGCCGCATTTGTTGCGTTTCTTGCATCTGCATTTGCATGTGTTACTTAGTAAGTTGGTATAAATTGAAAGGAAAACTAATTTTGGATGAATGTTACATACCTCTTCGTTGCCTATCGGAAGTGGAACGGCGAGGCTGATGCCCCTTTCGTCTACCTTCCATTTCATCCATCGTCATTATATGACGGGTGTGTTTTCGCCTCCCCTTCCTAATCCAACCACTATTCGGAAGGATTCTGTCTCCAATATTATGAGGCCAGTCTCCCATATTGCCAATTGGAATGAACACATGGTTCCAAGTACTCACAAGATAGTTCGTTTTATACCAGTCTGCAACAAAGTCGTCCTCTTGCCAGTTTCAGGCACGGCAAACAGCTAAGACATGCGCGCACGGAATAGAAATTAATTGGATACCTCTGCAAGTGCATTCCATTTGTCTGTCGGGACCGCGTGTCACAATATACATGAACTCCCTGTGAGTGGGTTCCATGTTGCCCATGTCGCTACGGGTGCAAGAAACGTACTCATTTGAGGATGAAACTTGGTACTGACCTTGGCCCTGCGTGTAACGCACCAACCACATTTTTGCAGTTTTCACCCAACGTGCTCTGATCTTTTGCAAAACCCGGTCAGAAAGAACCTGCCCCTTGTCTTGTAATTCCATTGCTCGCTGACGCCGCTCAACAAACCATCTGTTGCACGTGTAGAACGTATCCTCCACTATGGCACAAACAGGCAATCTATGACTCGTTCGGAAGACATTGTTGAGCGACTCGGAGCCGTTTGTTGTCATGATACCAAACCGGTATCCTCCGTCACAGGTTTGGAAAATTTTCTCATAATTGGACGGCTCCATCGCATCATTAGGACGTACTTTGCCCACTCTCTTTAAATATGCATTACACTTCGAATTTAGCTGCACAAAAACAAAGGGGTGTTATTTCATTTTCATAAAATTCTTATAAGATAATTAAACGAAATGTTATAAGTTAGACATACATGAGCAAACTCTTCGAACATCTCTTTCAACCTTCTCGGCTTCTTCCTCTTTGCTCCTTCCCTGAACCTCCATCCGTACCACATGTCTCCTTCACAGTTCTGGACCAGGTTGTCAGCAACATGCTGCATACAATACCTGTGCACAAAAAGCTCAGGAGGCCATCCGTATTCAGTTGTCAATGCAGCTTTGATCCCCTTGTGCTGGTCCGATATAACACATACAAATTTACTACAACCGAGCACTTCATTCCTCAACCACTGCAAGAAAAAACCCCAATTCTCAGTATCCTCCTGCCGCACAATTGCAAATGCAATAGGCAACAATTGGTTCTCGGCATCGTAGCCGCAAGCTATCAAACGCCTCCCCTCATATCACCCAGACAAGAAGCAGGCATCTATGCTGATCACTCGTCTCAAGTACTGGAACGCTGCAATGCATGGACCAAACACCCAGGCTACGGCTCTGAACTGGGCAACACCTGGCATGATTAGTCCTGTTTCCTTATTCCGTACCTAGCTGGTCAGAAATTGGTGGGTCGAACCGGGATTGTTGTGTCAAATTGCCATCAACAGTGGTCTCAGCAAGCTGTATGAAATCTCCCAACTCCTAAATTATCGGGCTATTGCAAGCTCACGGCCCCTCCACAGTCGGTTGTATTTAGGTGTCACATTGTTGTACACAGCCAAAACAATGTCTGCGACCGTCTGGATGCTCATACACGGGTCCTTTTTAATGATGTTCTCAATGACATCGGCAATGAGTGATGCCATCAGACATTCGTGGTCGTCCCTCGTGTGCTCAGTCCTACATGTGTGAGGCCTGTCTTGCTTAGTTATACCCCATGCGTCTCCATATCCCGTCGGCTTTGCCCGAAGCTCGTAATGGCAATTCTTGTCCTTGTACACCACATGAATCAGATCCCTGTCACTCTTCTTCGATCTGATCTCCTGATTATTTTTGATATGGTGCTCTCTGATCTTCTTCATTAGATCTTCTTTGCTTTTAAAATATTGGTTTGCAGTCAGCTCACATTTGTACTCAATCCGTTGCCCATAATAACCAATATCTGTTTCTCTAAACTCAGAAACATCATTGAGGTCTGGGAAAGGGTGCGTATCAGTCCGGCCACTAAGCGGCCCCCCTCATCAGTACGACCTATGTGCCTTTCAGCTGTTTCAACCGGCCCGTCTTCATTGCAACCTTCCATGTGATCTGAATCTCCCCACATTTCTCCCTCAAATTCATCCCCGCTCCTTACATCGTCCTCCGGTATTTCATTAATATCTTCAAAGTCGGGGCAGGTTGCATCGTCCACTGGTGCAGGTCTGGGGTAAGGTGATACTGGAGGTAACGGTAAAGGAGCCACATTTACGGATCTAGGTGGGATTGAAACTGAGTGTCTTGGTCTGCCTCAATGGTGTCTAGGTGAGGATGAAACTGAGTGTCTTCGCTGGGGTGCTGGTGGAGTGACGTAGTTGTAGGTTTCTGGGTCAGGTTCGTTGAGGGGTAAGGTTGAGTCACGTCTGTATGTTTCTGGTTGTGGGGTATAATGTGGTGCCGCTGATCCAGAGCCTGAACTTCCAACCCCGGGCTCTACCGGAACTCTTCTAGCAAATATTTCTATTAGAAAATTCCCTTCGGACCTCAAATAACCGAACATGCCTCTCCACGTACTCTCATCTACCAGTTTCGCAACCATCCATTTCCCGCTGTAAGGATAGCAATATTGGGTTGCCAATTCTAGGTCCCACATTTCTGGGTTGTAACCGGTGTGTGTGTAAACCATGGATTTCAGGTCTAAAAGTGAGATGTCATCTGGAATCATTAATGAATGAGCTGCATCTTTGTTGTAATAAGCCCCTTGTGTATTAGTAAGCATCTTCCCACTATAGTGTAATGAAATAAAGGTCATGGTAAACAAACTACATTTTAGAAAATGGTAAACAATTGTCAGGTTACTAAATGGTAAACATTTGTCAGGTAACTAAATAGTAAACAATTGACAGATTACTAAATAGTAAACAATTGACACATTTGTATAGGGTATAGGGTATATGATTTAGGGTTTAGGGTATTGGGTATTAGGTTTTGGGTTTTGGGTTTAGGGTTTAGGATTTAGGGTTTTGGGTTTTGGGTATTGGGTTTAAGATTTAGGATTTAGGGTTTAGGGTATTGGGTTTTGGGTTTTTTTAATTAAATTTAATTTTTTTAATAATATAATTAATTATACTATAAAATAAAAAATAATAATAAAAAAATAATATAAAATTACCTTAACAGTAATTTGCGCTGCTGCCTCGGACTGTGTGCCTTGAGATGAAGAGAGGGGTGCCCTTTTATAGAGTTTTTGCGGTTTAAAAAAAAAAAAGTACTAAGCCCGCCAGAAAATGGCCGGCTTAGGGAGGGAGTAAGCCGGCCATTTTCTGACTGGCTTGGCATTTTTCGATATTAGGTCAGAATCTGGACACACTACAACAGAATGTTGTTTCAGCGACCGGCATCTGCGACCGGGGACTTCGCCGGCCGCTGAAACTCATTTTTCCGTAAAAAAAAAAAAAAAAAAAACCATCTCCGGCGACCAGGATTTTCTGCGACCGTCATCAGAGACCGGTGTTTTCGCCGGTCGCAGAAAGTAATTTTTCCGAAAAAATTTAACGCGCGCCCGGGCGATCTCTCGCGCCAACCCTAGCCTAACCCTCCATTTTCTCTCTCTCTCGCTCTCGGCAAGTCGCCACCGCTCGTCGCCACCGCTCGTCGCCACCGCTAGTCGCCACCCCTAGCCTAACCCTAATCCCTCTTCTCTCTTCTCTGTTCTCTGACCCGCCCTCTTCCCTGTTCTCTCTGTCTCTCGCTCTCGGCAGAAACGCAAAAATCAGCGACCGTCTCGTGTGCCCGACCGCCGGCTGTGCCAGACCGTCGCCTCCGCCACCTTCCTCGCGTTAGCACCTCCACGACTCTGCTGCTCTGCGATAGGTACTCGAACTGAATTGAATTTAGGGTTTGTTTTTTTTGTTTTTGTTTTTGATTTTGTTTTCGTTTTTTTATGGCATTTACTGGAAATTGCGAGTTTTGGGAATTGGTTAGGCTGTTTTGACGTGTACACCAGCAATTACCCCATTTCAAGAACTGCTGCCTCTTCCCAGTTGGTTCTGGTAAACAGTACAAAAGTTTACATGAAATCTGAAATATAAAAATTCTAGCAATTTCCAGCAATTAATTATTTTTGAAATCTGAAATCTGATAACATTACTGTATAGCAATTAATTTGGTGCTGATTTGTGAGGCGAGGCGCGGTTGCTGATTTGGGACGGTTGCTGATTTTGCGAAAATTCGGTGCATCCTTGAAACCGGCCACTGTTCCGAGTTCTTCGTTGTGTGTTCAAGCTTTCTCAGGTTATTATCTAAATCAAAACTTGTTATGAATTGGTTGTTGTGATTTGCTTATGTCCTTGCCGGGTTGTTGATTTTCCCGGAAGGCATTGGTTGCATGTTGGGAATGTCATTTCAATTTCAACTTGGTTATGGGAATAGTTGTAGAGATGATCTGATTTGATCTTGAACAATTTCTCTGCATATTTAGCTGCTGCTCTGGATAGGTACTGGTTGTGTTGAGTGATGGAGATTAAGCAGTATGGCAACCTTTGTGAGATTCATTAATTGTGAAGTGCCTTAATTAGACAATATTAGTCATACCAACCATAGTACATTACTGGTACAAACTATTGAATTCCTAGCACCACATAAATAGAATGTAATAATCACTAAATTCTATAAGGACCCAATACATCTAGAGACCTTTATCCTTCTTTATTTTCTGCACATGTTTTGTTGATCAATGTGGTGTCACTGTGGCCCCTAGTTCCTTTTTGTTAATAAAAATAAACACTTGGAGGAAAAGGATAACATGTGCTTTGTGTAGAATATTTCAGATCTAATCCAAATCAGCATCTAATCCTTGGGTGCAAGAGAAGCAAATTGAAAGCAAAGTACTTTAGTCTTTATAGGAACTTTTTTATTGCCTTTTCTTTTTCAAAAAATGTAGCAGAAAGGAGTGTTAATTAATATTGTAAATTAGTAATGAACAAAGGAATATTTTTGTTAAAATCAACTTAATTCTCTGTATTTTTGTTAGAAGGTTACTTTATATTCTCATACTGTACCTACCTTTTCACTTTATATTCTCATACTGTACAAAGGAATATTCTATTGCAAAACATTGTGCAATTACATCAGTTTTCGTTATTACAAACTGAAAGCACAAACTGAAAATTATAGGAAAAAATGAAACACAAACTGTACCTACCTTTTCAACCTTCTCAAGTAAGGTTCCTGGGGTAATAGGTGCTGTTGGAGTTACATGCATTGGCAAGTGAAATCTGGCTGTCTAAGAAATTTTGGATAAGTAAAATCATAAGCTTTCTGAGGGCATGTAACTTTACTAAACTTGCTTCTATTGAACATAAATTTTGTAAAACCGATGCTTATTGTTTATTTATCTCCTTCTTTAAAATGAGTTCTGATAATTTGTTGTCTGATTAGCATGACATGAGACCAGCTTGCTACTGGTAAACTGTTTCTTTTTCTAATTTTGTCGGTATGCTTTTGGCAAGCAGATATGAGTTGAGTCAAATAATAGTATTCAATTTGATAGATTCTTATGCTGTACCTGTAGGATTGAGGCATTTGAAAATTGAATACTATTAAACCATGTGAATCTGACATTTATTCACATATTTCACTTCAATTTCACCAACTTTTGACTTAATATTTTTTAAGATATTAAGATATTTGATATGGCACCGAGAAGAAAGGACAAAGGAAAGGCACCGGCGGGCGACGAGGAGGAGTCGAGTCAGAGGAATGTTCGCGGTGCAAATACATATATTTCGCCACCTCCAGATTCGAGTGTGCAACCAGTGCTTCGGTTAGGGGGTCACAGGTAATATTCTTTTTTTTGTGTAAGTTGTAATTATACATTAATTGCAGTGATTGTAATAATCAATATCAATGCAGGACTTTTGATGCAGGGCACCCAGAGCTGACGAAGCAAGTCGCAAAAATTATATCGCAGCTAGTACGCACAGCATATCCTGGACCGTACACCAGATACACGGATTTTCCGCATGATAACAAGGAAGTTATCAAGAAAGACTTTTTGGTAAAATTTTCTGAAACAAAACCTCTAATAATTACTTATTTCCTTTTTTTTAAGCTAACAAACTGAGTTATGCATTGCAGAAGTACTACCAGTTTTCACCGGAGGTACCAGACAGTATTGCATGGGATGTATTCTGCAAAATAGCTGACAAACGCCTACAGGATATGCTTAACAAGACCAGGGATGCAGCAATCAAGTCCTATGGAGAAGACGAGGTCGACTGGAAGGAGCGTGGGGCTGCTCCTCGACCACATGACTCCTGGATCAAGCCGGAGTTCTGGCCCGGACTCGTCGATCACTGGTGTAGTGATGCTTTTGCCCGTCGGAGCCAGCGGAATGCTTTAAATAGGGCCAATGCTGAAGGGTCAGGGGCCACAACGGGTTCTGTGAACATGCTTGTTCACAAACAACGCTTTGTAAGATTATCTTCATTAAATTAATCTATTTTCATTCCAATTGAATCTAATCGAACTAACCTTAATAAATTCTTAACAGGAGCAAGAAAAAGGGCGCGAACCTAGATGGTCCGATGAGCTGTTCCAGCCTACCCATACGAAGAAGAAGACGGGAGAATATATTACCGGCAAGGCGAAAGAAGCACAGGTAATAATACTTTTGAATCGTTTTAAAAAATATCATGTTTCTTATTGTATAATATTTTTGTTATATTTTACAAAATTTGCAGGAAAAATATGAGAGTGCGATGGTGCAGAAGTATGGAGAGGATAGAAACACATGGCCTGCATACGACGGCGACGTCTGGTACTCTACGGGAATATCTGATCAGAATGCCCACGGCGATAACTATGGTCTCGGTGCTTTAGGTAAAATAAAAAGTCACTTTAATTTTAAATTATTATTTTTAGTTGTGTAAGATAATACTAATTGTCTTATTTTTAATGTTTCAGGCAAGACGAGACGCATGTTTCGCTCCAGTGGGTCGAGCAGTCAGTCGCATTCGTCACAATCATATTCTTCTATGCCGCCGGCTCCGCAGTTCACAGCAGAGCATATCGATATGATATCTACTCAGGTACTTGATAGGATGGAGGATCGGTTAGCTGTTAGGGATGCTCGGTTACTTGATAGTATGGAGGATCGGTTTATGTCCAGGATCACCGACCTTTTCAGAGCTTCTCAGGTACGAAATTTGATAATTCAGTCCAACTTCAATTGTGAACCATGAATCTTAAATTCTAATTATCTAAATTGTTGTTTTAACAATCTCACAGGGAGGTTCGGGCTCGCAGCATGCCTCGAGGCCCGCTCCTCGAGATGACGAGGATGATGACGAGGGGCAGGGGTCGGATGTTGGTGGTGATGGTACTAGTTAGGTTTAGATGTTTATTGTACTACTTAAGTTATTTATGGTACGGATTTTGATATATGTTTATGCTACTTGACAGTTCGACATTTATGTTTGTATTACTTGATATTTATGTTTATTATGTTTGATGAACTTTGTTGTATGTTTATGTTTATTTGTATTATTTGATATTACGATATCTATGTTTATGTTGGTACGTTGGTATGTGTCGTACCAAATATTAAATGGTGCAAATTTAAATAATAATAAAATATAAAAAACTTGACAGAAGAGTATCAGCGACCAAATTTAAGTATCAGCGACCGTAATTATTTGTCTCTGATAATTTTTGTATCTGCGATTGTTTCGACTATCAGCGGCCGTTTTTAGTATCAGCGACCGTAAAATTTGGTCGCAGAAAGTTTTTGCTGACGTCAGAAAAAAACAACAGCGACCAAAAAAAATTGGTCGCAAAAATATTATCAGCGACCGGTGACGTATTATCAGCGACCGGTGACGTCATCAGAAGAGTATCAGCGACAATGCTTACAGCGACCGGGATTTCAGCGACCAAAAATGGCTTTCAGCGACCGTATTTACTTTCAGCGACCGGCGCTTTTACTTTCAGCGACCGGAAACCCGGTCGCTGATACTCCTTTTTGCTGTAGTGACATAACTAACAATTTGTATTAAACTTTGGATATTAATAAAAATGTCGGCATTATGCGTGTTATCCAACAACTCTGATCATAAAGGCACGGCATGTAGTAATTATCCAATAAGCGACTCGTGATTTTCCCTTTTAACGGCAAGGAAACTGTTAGAGCCCGCTTATGAAAGGTAAAAATACAAAGGGATAAACTAAAAAAAATAACAATATAGCGTCTTGTTGAAATATTGTTTTTTACTTAATTTGGTCTTTTGGGATGCAACGGCTGCTAAAGTAGATAACAAACTGGAATGTAGGTTGGAGAAGAAAAGGAACCAAAGAGGTGAAACTCTCCCCCGTCGAATTGCCAGTCATGTTTATTTAGGCTAACATCAAATATTTAATGCCAGAAAGTTACTAAAGCTTACACTAGCGTTGTAATGCAACAATCACTGTTTAGCTTTGACTGATTATTGCATTACTTCCAAGTGAACAGCTCACATTAGCAGCACATTCCGCTAATACTAAAAATAAGAAATTAAACAGAGACCATTGGAAATCCAAACCAAGAACACCTAGCGTTTAGTTCAGGACGAGAAAATAAACTATGTTCAAGCAAACGTCGCTGTACACAAAAAAAAATGGCATCATAATGCAAATCAAAGCACGAGATGCATTATTAATACTACTAAGCTATACAAACTCAAAGCGTCTCTTGCTTTTCCTACCCAACAAAATACACAACATAACTGGCCATCTTTATAGCTTAGGAAAGTAAACTGACAAAAGACTACAAGAGACAGTTAATTATATGAATTTTCACCTTACCTACTATTAATGATCATGGTAATAAATACCAAACAGATTTATAGGAACTAATAAACACACAAAAATCAAACCAGAGTGCTCGTCAGAGACAACTCGTGTATTTCAGTTAACATCCACTCCTCTCCAGTTTGACCTCCAAGCACTATTGCACGGGTCCCACCCACAACACATGTGCTATGCCCCCATGCAAACCGGGGTGGCCGACCTGGAACGTTCAAGATCCGCCACGTCGGCTTATCCTCAGTTGGGTCCAACAAGTACAACTGCGAAGCTGAGTGGAGACCTGCCACTGACCCACCAAAAATGACAATCCTGCCGTTAGGTAGACTTACTGCCACATGGTCGAGCCTTGGTGGTGGGCCAACCCCACCAGGATTCCCAAAACCTGGCATGCCACTACCTGTTATACACCTCCAGCATGGCTCTTCCTCACTCAAATCCATTGTGAACACATCACTTGATCGAAGCCTGAGAGGCCCGCTTTTTGCCAAACCACCAAACATTAATATCTTGCAGCCATCATAGACTGACAGAGAGTGACCCAGTCTGGATGGTGGGGTCCATGAAGCAGGTATTTCTCTCCAAACGGGTTTCTCCATTGTCACGTCCAGTAAGTATGTGTCACTGAGCAGCACACCAGAGTCTGCACAACCCCCTGACACAACCAATTTTGTACCATCTACAGTGCAAGAGCTGTGCCATGACCGGGGCAGAGGTGGTGCCAGGCTGGAGATCTCTCGCCACGTAGGGTTTTGTGCGTCAAGGTCTAAAATAAACACATCATTAAGCAAACCTTGTCTCCCGCACCCGCCAAAGACCACCAACCAGGATCCATTGAGGCACGAGAGTGTGTGGCCCCACCGACCAGGTGGGGCCGAGCTGACATCAACGTGCCTCCACTCAGGCTTGGTTGAGTTCAAGTCCAGCACAAACGTGTCATTCATAGGCTGCATATTCACGCCTTCACCCCCAAAAAGTACAACACGGTTGCCAACTGCACACGCACTGAAGTTGCAGCGGGATGGTTCGACAGCTCCACCAACAGTCAGCTTGCACCATGCAACTGCTTCTAGTGTTGTTAGCTCTCTGGCGAGACGACCCCAGCCAAGCCGTTTTGCACCCAGCCCAGTTTCCAAAGCACGAGTTGTCTCGCTTCCCCAGGCATTCTGACAGACCATCCGCCAAAGATCCTCATTCTTTGTCAGCTGGTACAGTCTTTCACAGACAGAACCCACTGATGCGAGATCCCTAGGGGAAAGCCTGGAGAGAATTTTCTGACACAACACCTCGTCACTCAACTGAAAGATGCTACAAAACTCACGGCAAACAAATGAGTGGTGACCGGCCGAGACAGGTCGAATGTAGGAGCCAACAATGGGAGGTTCTTTCACACTAATGTATCCAGGTATGGAGCCCAAATCTATGTTGGTATCAACCAAGAACTGGATGCCCATAAAATGGGTTATGGTCTCGTCATCGCCATAAATAGGGGTTAACTGCAGGTGATTCATGACAGGTGAGCCATCTTTGCAGAAGTTCAAGAGATCTCCTCGGAATTCGAGCCCTTCTTCTGTGCACCGCCTTATCTCAGCAACAACATTGTCATCTACTAATGGGTGCCGTCTCTGTGCAAAGGGGCCTCGGCACTGTAAAAATCGGCTGCCATGGAAAGTAAAATTGACAAAAAAAAAATACATTAAAAATTGTATTGTGAAGGCAAAAGGAAAATAATTGTTTCAGCACCAGTAAAACATAACCTATTTCAGTCTTTCTACTTTTCGTTTTCTGGATGTCTGATTCATGATTATTTTCATGAATTAGTTGAGGCTTAACAATATAGGTTCTATTGGAAAATGCCAACAGACAATGTAAACAGCTCCATTGAATATAAATCCAGTAAGCAATAACTCAGTATTGATGACGCGATCCTATCAATTAGATAAAGTTCTGGATTCAACCTTAGATCCTCCTCCACGACCCTCCACAAAAAAAAAAAAATTCACCCAGAAGAACACGAGAAAGATTAGTATTTCAAGTCCTAACAAAGAGGGACCTTTTTACCTTTTGTTCAGAAATTCACAGCTCAGCAACGCTTATTATATTAGTAAAAAAATTGAAATAAATTGGTGAGCATCGCATAACTAAGAACAAGCCCGGATCTATAATTCAGTTTTGACCAACCTGGTTATTTTGGTGGATCAAATGTTCAGTCAAATTAAATAGAATACTGACCAAATCTGCTTAAGTTACAAAACAGTAGATTTACACTACATTTTTGTATTAGCCATCTCTAACAAGCTTGATCAATTAGAAAAATGGTCCGACACACAAACAATTGATCTAAGCTGAAATCATAATTTTTTGGAGGCAAGAACTGAGTACATTCCAACTTTAAAGGTCCCTAGGCAGAGTTGACTCTTATACCCAGCTCATCCCACATTTGCTATCTTATTTTTACTCATTTAAGAAGTCAAAATATTTCAACCAGGAGTGGCAGTATCTTACCTGTGTTAACAAGGTTGTACTAGTTATGATTTCTTTACCCACAGGCAACCAAGTATTCTTTTTTTTCTAAGTGAACTAGGGATGGCTAAACTCGAACAGGCACCTTTAATAAAAAATAAAAATATAATTCTGCCAAGACTAAAATGTGTCCATTTTGATCTGTTGACCTGATCTGATCCTATAGCGGGACAAGCACAGGTCCGTGTTACCAGACACCCCTAAAGGGACCGGAACCAACCAAACACAATATTAATGTCATTTTTTCAACAAAAGGAACTCAATAGTTGGACCCCTATCAATATTGTTCTCTTTTATTAACAGGACTATACACTGATGCAACCTGACCTATTGCTACCCATTCATTAAACCTTATGAAAAGATACAGTGATGAACAACAAAAGAGGATTATCCTCATTTTCAATTGATCTATACATGTACTTCTACCAAAGACATGACAAAACATGTACCACAAAGGACATCTTGGCTGGTCACATGTACTGCCACGAAGTACCTTAGCCTACAGTAAAAGACCCACCATTTTAGAAGGCTAAAGGTGAAAACACGAAATAAAAGTAATTAGGAATATGGTCTCTCCAAGATTGACAACTTATACTAAACAGGCTTGCATTTTCACAGTTCAGGTAGAGAAACAAAGGAGGCACGGACATTCAATAATCAGTCTTCTTTCTTTCTTTCAAAAAGAAAGCAAAAATATATTCATAAAGGAATTCTAGTATACAAGTAATACGTTTTTTGGTTTGAGTTATCTTTGATTCACCCCCACACTAAATATTTCCTGACAGTAAGCGCAGGTCACAGGCCATTAATAACCCACAAAAACAATCGCAATTTCAGTTAATTAACCATAAATTTTCAACTTAGCTCATCAATTGCTGTAGTCTAGAGTAAATCCCAAACAATCTCACACAATAAACCGGTCTCAAAGGAAGATTCATTCAACAAAGAAAAGGGTATTGCAATAGAATGGAGTAACAAACATAGACTGACCAATTTCTTCCAAGAACCTCTTCAGCCTGATACCCGGTAGCCTCCTCGAACCCGCGATTGACATAAATAATGGGAAAATCCGGCTCTAGCGCATCAGTCACAACAAACCCACAGCTAGGGTCACGTCCAGACCCTCCACTAGGATTTGACCCGACAAGCATCCTTTCCACCGCGAAAGAAAAGGCCGCGCCTTTACCTCCCTCCCCGACCATGAACCCTAATCCTAACCCTAGTCCCTCATCTTCGTCCTCTTCTTCCTCCTCCGCTCCGCTTGGCCCCTCAGATTCACTGTCCCACTCCATGTGATAGAGAAGATTTTTATCTGAAATCCACTAACCCTAGATCCGATGAGCTAGTTGTAGCTCACTGCTCACCCCATAGAAGCGGTTCTGGATGGCGCTATTGAATTAGGTTTTGGTTATTACTGTTGGCTTTTGAGAGATGGGGGTTTTAGCGAGAAACGATGAGAGAGATAAACGAGGCTACGACGTGTGACGGAGGAGGGGATTTGGTCGAGGATGGGAGAACAAACTCTTAAACGGAGTAGGACTAGCTTTAAATGCGTGAACTATGACTGTTTTTTTTTTTTTTTTTTTTATGAGTAACCCGTAGGTATTATGACTGTTCTTATTTTTGTGGATTGTGGCCCTTGTGGGTATCAGCCTGTCAGGTATGGGAGAACAAAATCATGAATGGATTGGTCTAGTTTTAAATGTGTGAACTGTGACAAATTGTCTTTTCTTCCACAAGAGGAGGTGAGAGGAAGAAAAACATTCAAAGGTGAATTAAAATAGGTAGTTAATCATTTCTGTTATCCTCTCGGTTTACCTTCATATTTCTCTTTCCCTTCCTTCCGTGAAAAGTACAATCCGATATTCTTCTATCTGCCTCAATTATTGTGATTGGGGTGTTGGTAGAGTATAGGGACTGTTTGTTTCTGAGTCAGTGTATAGTATATTAAATATAAATAGTACAAAACAATCACCGCCACAGATCGGGGACCATCGCTCAGCTGGTACTTCGGCGTTCGCTTGAACCGGCCATACTCTCTCTCGGTGTAACGACATCAGTCTCGGCCTCGCTGCGTATCCGCTCGGCGGTCCCAGATTGAGTCATACGTTGGCCTAGAGACTGGCGGGAGTGTCCAGAAGATGGATACAGCGAACTCAGTCCCAAAGTCAGGCTGAGTTTGGGACCCACTACCATTGGTCTCTCTATCATGTGGCATCTTTGTCTCATATTGTGGTACTGCCAGTGGCAGCATGTCGGCCGGATGTCCTCGTATACCCCGATCTCATCGAGACTGAACGCTAGCTTCTCGAAATCTGTAGGAAAGGAGTCCGGAGGCGGTGGCGGCATTGTAGCCAGACCCTGCTAAGTAAATTTGATCTGAATGAATAAATTTTTACGAATGGGACATCTAATGAAATATAACATACCAAAGGCTAAACCGGACGTCCATGCGCATTGTAGAATGCCTCCCACCCAGTCATGGACAATACCCAACGATAGTAGTGTAAAATTTGGAAAGATATGGAGAAATCTGAAAGAAAGAGCTCAACCGATGAGATGAGAGATAGTGTAAAATTTGATGAAATGAATGGTGAGAAATTCGGCCAACCCTTCACACATATATATAGCAAAGGTACCGGCAATTTTCTGACCGGTAATAAATTAAACAAGGTACCGATCATTTTTTGACCGGTAGTTGATTAAATTAGGTACCGGTTATTTTATAAATTCAGGAAATCTGAGTAATTAATTTCTATTTAACTTTGGATATTAATCAAAATGTCGGTCTCTAAGGTGCTTTCTTAACTTTCAACGGCTCACACTAGCAAAGTTACGAAAAAGGAAAACGAATGAATTATTTCAGAAAACATGGTAGCGGCATTATATAAATAATTACTTGATGGCATTTATGTCATTTATGTCGGCTGCCAATGCCATCGAGTGAAATCTACGCTTGTATCTGGCAGCTTCTGCCAAGAATTCTCCGAAATCTACGCTTGCTGCAAACAGAGAGGAAGGCCATCACACAGTGACACGTGCACGGGAACACACGTGCACGGGAACTCTTTTGATGCGTTAGGAATCTGCCGACTGAGGCCACGGTACTATGCATAGCACAGATTGGGTCCGTACTACGACTCAATATTTGAATTTTTAAAATTTTAACAATTGATCCAAGTCATTCAATATAATTATAAAATAAATATGTACTTTCAAATCAAATTTTATATTTTTTTATTTTTCTTACTATATTTTTAGATAGGTAGAAAATCACTGTTTTTGGATGGTCCAGAATTTTTAGATCAAGTGATTTTGTACCTACCAAAAAAATAATAAAATTTTTTGAAAAAATGTAAAATTTGGCTTGCAAGTACTTATTCATTTTATAATCATGTTGAACGATCAGATTGACCGTTAGAATTTTGAAAACTCAATATTAAGCCGTAGCACGGACCCAACCGTGCTATGCTAGTACCGTAGCCTCACTCTTTTTATTAATATCCAAAGTTTAATAGATATTAATTAATATATCCAGATCTCCTGAGTATTTATAAAAATAACCATACCAGCTATTTTCTGGCGTACTCTATTTTTTTGTTGTTGTTGTTTTACACCCTATAAAATATCCATCTTTCTCTCTCTCTCTCCCCTCACAACTCACTCAATCTCGAATTCTCCTCTTCCTTCATGTATATTTTTTATTTATTTAATTTAAAATTATTTTTTTTAATAATTAATTTAATTATTAAAAATAATTAATTTAATTATGAAAAATAATTAAATTACACTCATTTAATTTTTTAGGGTTTAGTGGACTGACAATTACATGTATACAGACATGATCCATTTAATTTACACTCATTTAATTTGTAAATTAATAAAATAATTAATGTATTTAATTTTTTATTTATTTTTAATTATTTTCCAGTAACCTATACATGTATATTAGTAACCTGACAAATGTTTACCATTTTTCAAAATGTAATTTGTTTGCTATGGCCTTGATTTCATTACACTGTTGTGGAAAGGTTCTTAGTAATGCTTACGGGGCTTATTACTCCAAAAAGGCAATTAATTCATTTATGATTTCCGATGATTTCTCACTTTGTGACTTGAAATCTATGATTTACGCATGCATTGGTTATAACCCAGAAAAGTGCAACTTAGAATTGGCAACCCGAGTTTGCAATGAAACTCCGGAAATTTACCCTTGCAAAACTACTAGACAAAAGTACTTAGAGAGGGGTGTACGGTCATTTATAGGCCACTGGAAATTTTATAATAAAAATATACGCCCGAAGAGTTCCGATAGAGCCAGGGTAGAAATTCTGGCCAAAATTCAACACCAACTTATATAACACAACGAGAACCATACACTCCCGCTGTTCCTCCAACACAACGAGAACCATACACTGACCCAGAAACAGACAGTCCCTACACTCCACCAGCACCCAATCACGACTTCAACAATACTCTAAGTTTCATCCCCACCTAGACCCGTGCATGTGGTGTCTTTACTATTACTGCCACCAGAACCTTACCCGGCACCAGTAGACGATGAAATTGGGTTGAATTTTGAAAATATTAATGAAATTTCAGAGGAAGATCTGCAAAGTGGGGATGAATTTGATGAAGAAAACTGTGACTCTGATCACCTGGAGGGTTGTGGTGAAGATGGTCCAGTTGAAATAGCTCAATTTGTGGTTGGATATGAGAATATGCCGCTTAGTGGCCAGGCTGATACGTACTCGTTCCCATACTTCAATGATGTATCTGAGTTTAGATAAGCAGATATTAGTTACTATGAGCAACAGATTAAGTACAAATGTGAGGTGGCGTCGGACCAATTTTTTTAAAACAAAGATGATCTAATTAAGAAGATTAGAGAGCACCATATTACTAAGAATCGGGAGATTAGAATGAAGAAAAGTGACAGGGATCGGATTCATATGGTGTGCAAGGACCCGCGTTGTGATTATGAACTTAGGAGAAAACCAGCGGGATATGGAGATGCATGGGTTATAACGAGGCAAGACAAGTCTCACATATGTAGGATTGAGTATACAAGGATCGACAATGAATGTCTAACGGCATCAATCATTGCCGATGTCATTGAGGGAAGCATTAAGAGAGACCCTTATATGAGCATCCAGACGGTGACAGACTGTGTTTTATCTGTGTATGACAATGTAACCCCAAAATACAACCGACTATGGAGGGGTCGTGAGCTTGCAATAGCCCGACAATTTAGGAGTTGGGAGACTTCATATAGCTTGTTGAGACCACTGATGATGGCAATTTGCGACAAGAATCCCGGCTCGAATACCAATTTCTAACCAGTCCGATACGAGATAAAGAATCAGGAGAAATTATGAGACATGTTGTTCAGTTCAGGGTCGTCGCCTGGGCTTTTGGTCCATGTATTGCAGCGTTTCAATACTTGAGACCAGTGATCAGCATAGATGCATGCTTCTTGTCTGGGCGGTATGAGGGGAGGTTTTTGATAGCTTGCGGCTATGATGCCGAGAACCAATTGTTGTGGCTTTTGATAGCTTGCAGTATAGATGCATGTAATGATGATGGATGAAATAGAAGGTAGATGATACCTCGCATATTTAGTCTATTTTAGGCCTGTTTTAGTACCAGATTCGTGCCCTAATTCACCAGAATCATGTGCATTTCATCGATATATCTTTAGAATTTGGTACTGCTGAGTGTTTGTTTGTTTTCTGCAGGTTTGGAGCAAAACACACGAAGAAACGGCGATTTGGATGATGAGGTACGACCCTTACCAGGCTTGGTACGGGTCTCACCAGACTTAGCCGATTTTCAGCTCATCACGCCTGGTACGGCCAGGCCGTACCACTTTGGTACGGGCCGTACCTAAAGGCGGCCTGACAGATTCAAATCTTGGCAGAGGCTATTTAAGGCGGGGAGCTCTCCAATTTCGACATTCATTCCATTCCAGATCTATTTGAGAGCACAGTAAGAGAGAGAAAGAGAGCTGAGGAGCTAGGAGCAAGAAGGAAGGAAGAGGAAGAGGCGAAACTCGACGGATCAAGCTTCTTCCACTCGATCCCTTCGATCCATGGCTTTCTCTATCCCTTTTATTGTATTTTTAGATCAGATCATGTGCTGTGAGTAGTTATTTTAGTTTCTAGGGTTTAGAGATGGATTCTTGATTTGCTTTGACTTTCTTTGACTTGTATTTTGTATGAACTCTTTTGATTGATTGATTGTGATTTCTTTGCCATCTCTTGCTTTGATTGCTGTGATTGTGTATGATGAACCTCTAGGTCTCGATCAAACCTATCAAGGTCATGTGATCATCTCAATCTCTCAACCAAATCAATTGTTTAGGGTAGACTTGTTCGAATTGAAGCCGAGAGGTTGAATTCTCCTCTAATCGACAGATTAGAGGGTGCCTTAGGTCTCCAATCAACCAGCTAGGGTAGATCTGTACCAACACATGAGAATTGAGGTGTAGAAATTCCTAAAAGGCAATCAATTGCATTCCAACCTAGATCTTGATCCAATACACGAGAGTTGAGGCTTAGGAACCTTAGGTATGGTCAATTGAACCTTTCTAAAGAGTTTAGCACAAGGTACCAGCAAGAAAATGCATCAACTCGAACTGGTAGGCTCTGTTCTGGCAATCCAGTACGGGTCTTACCAGAGTGGTGCGGCCTTGTCTTACCAAGTCGAGTACGGCTTGGCCGTACCACTAGAGGCAGATCACAGATGAAGTCTGAAACCCTGGAAACGCCTTTTATCCATAATCAAAACAAAGTTTATATTTCTTCTAGCACTTTATTACACCTGTTTGCATTGTTCAATTTGTTTGAATTGATCTTTTAGGAACTTAAATACCAAACCAAATCTTTCTCACTTCTAGTTTTTAATTGAGTTTGGTAGATTCTAACCTAACAATTGCCCGTCCCTGTGGATCGATACCCGATTATATTACTCGATAGGGGTTGTGCACTTGCAACCCTTACTCGTGAAGTGTAAGCGCGGTTTTAAAAGGTACGCCCTCAAGCGTACCGAAACTTGCGTTGCGCTTTTGCGCGAACAGTAGACAAAAGGGGCATCAGCCTCACTGTTTCATTATCGATAGGCAACGAAGAGGTATGTAACATTTATAAAAAATTATATTTCTTTCCAATTATACCAACTTACTAAGTAATAAATGCAAATGTAGAGGCAATAAACACAACAAATGCGGCAGAAAATGACCACGTTATGGCAGAGGCAGGTGGGTCCGGAGGGTCACGACGTAGCACAGCTACAAGCCGTTTAGATGCATCTGTTATGTTTACAGAAGCAATGGGATAGGCAGTTGCCATAGGAGGAAAGGCGATTAGGGTGTAAGGAGAGCCATCTGGAAGCCAACCGAGGAGGTCAACTAGTAAGCGTACAACAAGGGTATCTGGAAGCCAAGCAGGGCCATTTGGGAGCCAAGCATGGCCATCTGGAACCCAAGCAGAGCCATCTAGTAGGCCATCTTCTGGAACTGGTTTGTTTCGCGGATTTAGTTTTAGGCGTGGTAGTAATAGGTGATTTATATGCATGTTGTGAACTTGTTTATTTAGATGCTGCTTTCAAAACTTTTTTATTTGCAATTTGTGTGGACTTTATTTGCAAATTGTGTGGTCCTTTTTATTTGCAATTTGTGTGTACTTTATTGTTTTGTACGAGACTCTGAATTGGCTGCAATTTTAATTGTGACTTTGAATTGGCTACGAGACTTTTTTATTTTCAATTTGTGATCCAAGTCTGACTTGGCTGCGAATTTAATTATAAAAACTCTAAATTCTTTCTCACGCCTTCATATTTAAAAGAAACAACATGTGACTACTAAATATAAAAAGTAATTATAATTTAGTTAATAAAGCACAAACACATTAAGTCTAAACAAACTTTGAATTGATAAAATAAAGTCTACAAAATAGACACTAAAGAAACTCAAAAATTTTACAACCTAATTCATCCAACTACAATAATACTACTTCTTAGAACTCAGCTCAAATGCATCCAAATTTTAAACCCTACTAATACTACTTCTTAAAACGAGCCGATTTTGCCGGATCTGGATCAATCACAGCAGACGAAGTGGTAGCCTTACCAATATAAGTACACAGAACAAACTCATCGTCCGATGTTGGAGGCTCTGGATCAACCTTCTTTTTTTTTCAAACCATAGCCGTTGGGGTTTTCCACAAAGTTATCGTCTGAAATTTCATAACTAAGAAATTCCGGCTGTATGAATGATTAACATGTCTTTTTATCAGGGCATACTAGACACTTGTACTTTTTTCCCTCATTTTTACCTCGATCACTAATTAACCCTTCTCTCGCTATATCACGATAGGACGACTTACCTCGGTTGCTATTGTTCATCCTTTTGGCCCCTTCAAATATCGGCCTTTTCGCCTCAAAAATCGCCTTCTCTTTCTCTCTGTCCCTTCCTCCCTTTCTCTTTTGTGAGTTGAGTGAGTTGTGAGGGGGAGAGAGAGAAAGATGGATATTTTATAGGGTGTAAAACAACAAAAAAAAAATTAAGGGTATCGGCCATTTAATGGCAGGTAATTAAATAAACAATGTACCGGCCATTTAATGGTCGGTATTTAAATAAATAGAGTATCGGCCAGAAAATGGCCGGTATAGATATTTTTATAAATACTCAGGAAATATGAGTATATTAATTAATTTCTATTAAGCTTTAGATATTAATAAAAATGTCGGAGAATCTATTATCCGGCAGAGTTAAAAAAAAAATCTCATTTACCATTTTATTAATTTGTGCCAAATTGGCCGTACATTTAACATCTATTAAAAAATACTTTCATCAATTGTAGCATCAATTCTTAATATTAAAGCTACTTCGGATGTACTTATCAAACAGAAGAAATAATTTAGAAACTAATATAATTCATGGTATCGGAAATTAATTAAATTAATACTAAAATAAATATTTGTGCCATCATAAATTATTTATCCACTTTTATTATATATTCTCACCTCATCAAGTTGGATTGAAATTACTGGATTTAGATCTCAACTCACTTCTAGATCTTTTTAATTAAGAAAGAACCTTAGTTTATGAAAATATCTTTGAATATTACCTAGTACATATGTTGTTTGGGTGATAAATCACTGGAATTATTATTTGGATGTCATTAATTATCCAAGTACCCACGAATACAAGTATAAGTATGAGATTTATTCCACAAAATTTTAATTTCAAGTATCAGACTACTTCCAACAAAGCGATGCATTACCACTTCATATTAACATTTGCAAAAGAAACATTGGTGTAATGGAAATTGCATAAGCATCACACCTAAATCAATTGTGCTAAATTATTAACAACTAACGTCTAATTAAAATTATAAAATCATCTCTCTAAATTTATAACGGTGTGCTCTCATTTGATCAATTATTCATTTATCTGAATTTTTTATTAATATCTAAAAAAATTCAAAATTTACAAATCTGCACAGGTTTTACAAAAAATTCTGAAACTGCCCAAACCGAAATTTTTTTTTCCGGATCCAGCCCCTAGATTTGGAAAATAATTTTCCGTATTTGAGAATCCTCTATCCGGGAAATAATTTCACGGATATAAGATTTTTTAATTTTTTAATTAAATAAAATGTTATGATTTATTTATTTTTTGTATTGAAATATTAGGAATATTTTTATATTTCTTTGAAAATAGAGGGAATACTATATAATTGAATTTATTAGAAAAACTGCAACAAATACTCCGGATCAACATTTTTCAGGCCAGATTTTTGTTGCTGTTGTAAGAAAAATTAAAATATTTTTTTGTGTCTTACTGAAAAAAATAAAATATTTTGGATCTGAGTTATTGATCCCGGTTCAAAAGTCACTTCTGAGTAGATAAAGAAAATATCCTTCTATTTTTGAAAAAACACAATTTGAATATGACATTTTGACGTACCAAAATGATTTCATATCAATTTCTTTTTTTAAATAAGTGCAGTATCTTAGAGTTTGAATGTACTAGAAGGACCACAATATTGTTTTTATTTACTCATAAATGACTTTTGAACCGGGATAAAATAACTCAGATCCAAAATATTTTTATTTTTTACCAGTAACACACAAAGAAATCTATTAATTTTCTTACAGTCGCAAAAAACCCGGCTTGAAAATATTGTCCAGGTTATTTGTTGCAATATTTCTAATAAATTAAATTATATAATATTTCAAAAAAAATATAAAAATATGTCTAATATTTCAATACAAAAAATAATAAATCATAATATTTTCTATTTAATTTAAAAAAATCAGATAATCCTAAATCCGTAAAATAATTTTCCGAAATTGAATTTCTGTGAAATAATTTCCCAAAAAGTCAAGCCTGGGTCCGGAAAATTATTTTGCAGATCCGGTGGCTGAATCCCGAAATTATTTTCTAGTTTGAGCAGATTTTGAAATTTGTACAAATGGGGTGTAGATTTGAAATTTTTGAATTTTTTGGATATTTTTAAAATTTTCGGTTAATTTATTATATATTCTACGTGCGATGAAATAACATTATCCATTTAAACCTAGATAATAGATATTCAATCAACACGTCACTGTACTAAATTATCGAACTTATACTTTCGAATGAAATCTAGGGGTAGAACTAGGGTGCTATTGAGTTCACCAAGTTCTTGATGAACTGAAGTCTAAAACTAATCGGATTGGCTTCAAACGATGAATCTGAACTATTGAAACCCGTCTACCTTACGAGTGATGCGTCTATATGCAAAAATTTTAAATTTTGAAATTAATTTTGCATAGAGTCAAGTGGTCAAAAAACGTCAAAAAATGAATGCATTAAAATTAATTTATTAGCCTTCTAATTTTGACCGCTTGACTTTATTCTAAATTAATTCGAAAGTATAAAATTTTTACATGTATTCACATCACTTGTAAGGTAGGCGGATTTCAACTGTTCGGATTCGTCATTTGAAGTCCATCCGATGGGTTTTAGACTTGAGTTCACCAGGGGGCTTGGTGAACTTGAGAACACTCTAATTATACCCGAAATCTAGTAATATATTAAGAATTAGAGTAGAACTAGGGTGTTCCTAAGTTCACCAAGCCTCTTTGTGAACTCAACTCTAAAACCTATCGAATTGGCTTCAAACAACGAATCCAAACTGTTGGAATTCTTCTATCTTATGAGTGATGTGTCTATATGTGAAAAGTTTAAAGTTTTGAATTTAGTATAAAGTCAAGTAGTCAAAATTAGAAGGTTTATAAATTAATTTTAATGCATTTATTTTTTGGACGTCTTTTGACCACTTGACTCTATACAAAATTATTTTATAATTTTAATATTTTCGCATGTAGACGCATCACTTCTAAGGTAGAAGGATTCTAACATTTGGATTCGTCGTTTGAAGCTAATCCAATAGATTTCACAAATAAATTTGGTGAAATTTGAATTCGTCGTTTGAAGCTAATCCAGTAGATTTCACAAAGAAATTTGGTGAACTTAGGAACACCCTAGTTCTACTCTTAAGAATTATACCCTATCAAGTTATCCAACTTGTCATTTGGAATGAACGGCGTGCTAGAACCTGAATTACAGATATACAACTTAATTTCTGGATGCGAGTTGAATCTTAAAATATAATATGAATTCAAGACGCGTAGAGGTAGAATTTTGTAACGTGAGTAACAAAAATGCTATGAAAAATGTATCTTAGAAATATAGATTCACCGTAACACTTATTACAGTGAGTTATGATAATTGAGATATGTTATTCTAAAGTAACATTTACTATATTCGTGATATTATGTGTTTAAGTCAATTTGATTTTCTACATTCATCTAGGGGTGCAAACGGATCGGATATTATGTCCGGATTCGGATGAAAATTAGATACGGATATCTGATATCCGTTCGGATACGGATACGGATATAGTTTTGAATTTTAATTATCCGTATCCGAACAGTAGATATATAACATATAGTTTAATAGAGTAGAACTAGCGTGTTTGCTTGTGATTTGGCTTATGTAGACTACTAAATGAAATCTTTCTATTAAGCTCACCAAGTCTCTTTGTGAGCTTAACTCAAAAACCCATCCGATTGGTTTCAAGCGACGTATTCAAACCGTTAAAACCGATCTACTTCACGAGTGATGAGTTTACATATCAAGTTTTTAAATTTTCGAACTAATTTAATATAAAGTCAAACGGTCAAAAAATGATGATAAATGAACACATTAAAATTAACTTATAAATTATTTTTTTCACCGCTTAACTTTATACTAAATTAGTTCAAAAATTTATAAATTTAATATGTAAACACATCACTCGTGAAGTAGATCGATTTCAACGGTTTGGATGCATCGTTTGAAGCCAATTCAATAGATTTTTGAATTAAACTCACAAAGGGACTTGGTGAGCTTAAGAACACCCTAGTTCTTCTCTAGTTTAATATATATTACGAAAATGTTTATGTATATCTATAGATATCTGATATCCGATTTATATGTATGTATATGTTTAATATCTGATTCATATCTGTATCCGAAAAATAAAAGCAGATTGAGATATGATTTTATCACTATCCGATCGATATCTGATCCGTTTGCACCCTTACATTCATTGCTTATCATTTTAACCAGATCAGATTTATTAAGTTTTATAATAACTACTGATTTTTTCAAAAGATTTCGTCTACTTCGTATGTTAAGTATGTGGCAGGCTTATTTATAATATTTGAGTATTAAAAATCACATTTTGGTCAATCACCTAATTACCTAAAAATCAATTATGTACAAACAGTCTTAAACGCAATGGCGGACTCAAAAGGGTCAGGGCGGACTCTAAGAGGGTCAGGGGTAAGAAGTGACTACATTTGGATTCGAAATTTTTTAGGACCCAATAATATTTTATATTTATACTTACTTCTGAATGGAAATAATGTCTATTCTGAATTTAATTCATGGTCCAGTAGAAGGCCCAGTAGAAGAAAATTGCGGTGAAAAGAAGTCAAAATAGACTGATTCGCTTAAAAGAAAGAAACAAACAAAAAGACATGGTCAGATTCGCTACTCCACTTAGAAGAATCATTGTTCGCCAGGAGAAAAAATAGATCCATAGAGGTGCTATCAGGTCGGGTAGGGTCGGGTCCTGATACTATTATATTTGGACCCATGCTCTAAAAGTGTTCGGATCAAATTTCGATCCATATACTTGTTAGTTTATGGACCTAAATGACACTACTACTTTTAAAGATTTATAAATCCTAATTTCTATTTACGTTCAGATCACAAACGTATGATCATACCGTGTAGTATGATTGGGATGTCGATCCACATGAATAGTGTATTATATTTTAAATAATTTTCACTAGTCTAGGTTATTGGGTTTTTTGAAAGTTTGAGGTGGTGGTGATAAATGTAATTAAAATAAATGTTAAACAGTAGATAGAGAGCTTCTAGGGTTCATGTTTCTGTCCTTCTTAATCATGTTAGTACAAGTTTCGACGTCTCTCAACGTCGCATACGATACTGTCACTGTCGCATGCGTGCTGGGTGTTTGTTTATGTGATTTGAAAAGTTTTTCGATATTGCATCGGCTTTTGGGCTACCAAGACTAAAGTATTTTAGGTACGCAATTATATTGATTCCCTGTACTACCATGTAGTTGAAATATCCCAAATACCCTTTAATCTAATTGTCTTCTAATGTTATTTAAATATACAATTCACGTTATCCTGCCAAGGGAGTTCACTGGGTTCTAACCCTAGCCTTTGAACTGCTGCCAAGTTTCATTAGCCGAAGTGTTTAGAGTACTTATATGCATTATCCTTCTCACACAAGGATGTAACGACTTAAGATCTATTGGTATGTGGAGAGCATTGGTATATAGTAGACATAACTATATATATAATGATACACTAAAAAGAAATTTAAAGTGCAAATGAAAACTCAAACCATAACATAAATTCAACATAAACATATACTAAAATATAATTAAGAATTCAAATGTACATCTAAACAGCAAATGGCACACATCTTCAGATATTTAATGTGAATTGAATTTCAGACGGTATTGAATTATTTTTATTTTTTTAGAACTGGGTGCGTCTGTTGCGGCTCCGCCGCAATCAAGTTTTCTTTGGCGTGATTGACTCAAGCAAATTACAAATGGGTGATGTGAATTAGTTTTTCTAAATTGGTACGAATCCCAAAAAAAGGAAGTTCTACACGTCGGCCCTGCTGGGTTGATCTGGGCCGTCCGTTTGTAATTTGTTTGAGGTTGGTACCTGGGAGGATACATTATTCCATTTTATTTGGGCATTATGAAGTGTATTTCATCCGAGGAAAAAAGAATAATTACGAAAGCAGTAAGCATCTGCCCAAAATATAACTTCAGTACTGTGGAAACATTAGAAAGTATCAATCAATGTACAAAAGGAAATGCAATTTTGATGTTTGACGGTGATAGTATTGACCAAGGTTCTAAATAGCGTTTATAGCGTCGTAGCGGGAAGGCTAAAAAAAAAGCTATAGCGAATAGCGTCGCTATAGCGGAAGCTATTCCAAATAGCGTTTTTTTTTTTACATTTCGTATATTCAATATTTGTACTAAATATCAACATTATCTAAGGTCTCATAGAACAATAAATAACACCAAAGTAATTAAGAAATTATAATATTCATATTAAACCCGTACAAAGTCCAAATTGCGGTTCAAAATATCCATAGTAATATCATAAACTATCGATTTTTCCTATTAAAAATATCTTAAGTATCATGATTCATGACATAATCTATTTTTTTTTCTATTCAAATTTTAATTCCGGTTTGGACTTTTTTTCTATTCAAATTTCAATTTCTATTACCAATTTCAAATTGATTTATTTGTAGCAAGTAGCAACAAATTCAATTTCGGTTTGAGATTTTTTTTATCTTTATTTAAAACCCATATAAATTGCTTAAAAATAAAAAATAAAAAAAAACCCATATTGTATAGCGCAAATAGCGCTGTAGCGGACCGCTATAGCGCTGTAGCGGCCGCTATAGCGGCCGTAGCGCAAATAGCGCATTTTGATGTCGTAGCGTAGCGTTTGGGGTCCAAAAACGCTATAGCGGCGCTATAGCGCGCTATTTAGAACACTGGTATTGACTGACCAGCATATCTTTCTTTTTTGAATTAGTTCAAAATGAGAAATGCTTCAACTGTTCCTTGAAGTCTTCCCAAGTTGGTATCTGTAGCCTTCTTGCATTTAGCAACCATGGCGATCTGTCAAAATAATTTCGCAATGGAACTTTTTCGCAATATCAGATGAAATTGGAGAAGGAAAACAATTGGCTGATTGAAATTGTCGAATCTTCCTCATCCAAATATCTGGCTCCTTCCACTTTGCTGCTGCGGTCGTGTCTATAGTTAGAACATGCTGAAGTTTACCTACTTAGTATGTACCGTAAAACAATTCTTCATTTGCAAAACAAAATATATGTTGCTTTCGTGTTCCTCTCTGAATAACTTGTACATCCTAGCAGCATCATTGGCTGCTCCATCGTTTCCATATTAATTTCTTCAAATAAGAAAATTTGTGAGTGTTCTGACAGGAATGGAAAGGTGAATTACGACATTTACATCATTAACAGATTAAAAAGCTTGATTCATGGAATTTATGTTTCCAGTGCACTCTACGGCCCAATCGAACCCGTCTTTAGTCATCTCGGCGAGAACCTAAAATTGTTGACAGCGCAAATTAGAATTGAATTTACTATCCCAGCAATCCAATCTGCTACACCGCCCTGGAATGGTCTTTTGGATTCACAAACTCCCCGTGCAACCAAAATTTTGCAGCTAGAAATAAAAAATGAAAAATTAAATTACAAAATTCAGCTTATTTAAGAATTACTAAATTGAATCAGAGAAATTTTTTGTTAGGTTTATTCAGCTGAAATTTGTTCTGGTTTCACATTGACACCAATAATCCGGGATGCTCCTCATAGCCTGGCCCCTTTTGCTACTTCAGTTAAATCAAAATTCTCTGCCTAAAACTTCTAACCTACAAATGTGAAGGGAACAAAATGAGAACATGGTGTTTCTTGCCAGTGACTATAATAATCAAACTCTTTGCATCCTCTGAAGTAACTCACATTTTGAGTTTAGCTCCTGACTCTCCAAGTAGAATTCAGACCAATGATTAAAAGAAGATTATATCTTTTCCCAGAACAAAAGAACTTCAGTTAATCCAAAAGAAACTGTCATTAGCCCATTCAGGTGTAGTAAAGCTCGCCACAAACAATGCTAAGAAACATACGTAAAAAAGAAAAAGATGGCAGATGAGCAGAAAATAAGTTGAAGAACCATAAATTTTTTGAAAGAAAACATCATCTAATGTCAACCATTGGTGCTTTACATTTAATATCACTAAATTGTAGAAAAATTAATTATATAAGGACCCATTGGAAGAACTTACCCAAGCTAATAAGAGTATGAACACTAAAATTTGTGACTGATTGGTGTTTGATCCGTCTTCTCCAAGATTCGACGGTCATTAGGAAGCAATAATTTCTTATAGCCCTGGGGCATGTTGAATCTCTGTTTAGATGTTTGGAATTTTACACATTTATCAGGTGTACCTCTCTGAAGCATCTATTTGTACCTGTACATTAGTTATCTCAGCTTCAGCAGTAGACAGTCTCACTTGCATGCAGCCTCAGCATTAGACAATTTAAATTAATTTTGCATGGTAGTTGCAAGTACATTATAGAAAGTGTTGTTTGTATGCAAAGGTAGTATGCATAATTTGCAATGGAAACCTAAGATCGTGTTCTCAAATAATACTGACATATCAGAACACTAAGAATTCAAGTTGGAAATTGTACTTGTGAGGTAAAACGCTCATATGTTGACCAAGAAAGACGAATGCGAGGAACATAAAACGAAAACATGGGAAGCCTCTCTAATCCCAGGCCAAAAGCCCATGCTACAATATCAGTTGTACCACTTGCATGTAAGATCGCTTCTTCTATAACTCTATAGCCCAGGACTTCCATCCATTTACCATGTATACTAAGTGAGAGTTAATTGCATAACCACCATCAACAAATATGTACCAGCATATTGCACAGTGCAGTTTTGCCCTTTTGGTCAGTCAGACTTTGGAAAAAATTTCTGACCGATTGGCTACATGGAAATTTTATTTTTTTATATGGAAATGATGGTAATCTCACATACAACATTCCCAAAAAGTTTCAAAAATTCTAGAAGTCGAAAGCTATTTTTGGTTAACCAATTTGTTAAGGGCAATTCATATGCCAGCATAAAAGCAGTGCAGTTTTTTTTTTCTGCTAACTGAGATTTAAAAAATCGTTCGAAACCCTTTAAAAGTTCCTACAAATGGAAAAACAGGTGCAGTGATGTTTATCAGGTTATACTCTAGCTGAGTGTACATTTTGGGGACATTTGACAGCATGTAGCTATAAGGAACAGGTATGTTTATGAGGCTCAGCTAGTGCGCATGTGCAGCATTTTCAATGTACAAATGGCCACCAGAAATTGTAGGTGTAAGTAGTTGTTCAAATAAAGTGAAGGGAAGATAGTAAATGAAGAAACCAAAAACAGTGGATACACAGTACCAGCATGGTCAATGTACAAATGGAATTATAAAAACAGTGGATGCACAATTATGGAAGATTTTGACCTTACCTGGGGCGTTTATCCTACATTCCTTAGTGATGCTTCCTGTGCAACCCACCTTGGTTGTTGATCACTGCATGTATTGGAAATTATTCGAACGAGTGGACTGCATGCGTCGAATGCAATTCTGATGAGATGAAGAAAGTGAGCACTACACCAAGCAGCTCATATTTTTTTTTTTGGGTTTCATAGCTCATATTGTGCCCTCTCTTGGCTCATATTTTCCAATCTGGAGCCTAAAATTTTCCTTTTTTTTACACACAACAATATACTATAGTTTGAGCCAATTGTGTGAACCCCTTAGTAGATCAGAATGACCTCTACAAAGTATAATCTATGGCATCAGAATTTAGTAATAATTAGGGATTGGGGAAGAGGAATAAAATTTGCGCACCTGAGCTTGAGTACGACGCGCGAGGCTGAGAAGATGGCAGTGCCCGACCCCTGCAAAATCGAGCTTCGAATGTGGTGCAGGAAAACCAAGACGGCGGGGAAAGAAGGAGGTAAACGGTGAAATCAGAAAAGTTTAGAACTGTGCCGACGGGTAATTTTACTGAAGGTGTCGTTTTTTGTTGCCAATTTGTAAATTAGGTGTGGAAATTACTAAACTTTAAATAGACCATACCAGCGGAAGGAACCCAAGGTGGCCGAGGCGGGCAGGGTCGACCACAGTGGAGGGCGTAGCTGCTATGGAGGATAGACGAAGGGGGAGCTCAGGGAGACGCAAGGGAGAACAGGGAAGCAGCGGGAATCGAGGGGGAGGAATTTTGCTAACTTGGTTAGCCTCCCCGGTGCTGGAATTTTGCTCCTTTGCTCTTAGATGATGCTGCCTATGCCGACCGACTTGATTCTTGCTCACTGTACACAATGGAAATTTCGTTGAATTTGAACCCGAATCCGGTACCAGTCCCTGGGCCTTATTTATTTGTGATACCTTGTTCAATCGCTACTGAAAATTCTCAAATTTATGAACACTGGTACAATCACCTTTTAATTTTTTGGTTGAATGAATTGACTGAGTTCAAGTTGTAGGGACCTAAGTACAAAATATGTACCAACCATGGTCAAAACTTGTTGAATATCGTTGCTGTGGGAAATTCCCTTCTCAGAGGGGCTAATTGGTGGCCAAACTTTTTAACAGCCGACTATGAATATTAAAGTGATAGTAGAAATTACTGAACTTGAAAGGAATCATACCATATGAGCGGGACGAATCGTAGCTAGAAGGCGCAGAGGTTAAACCACAGCGAGAAGCTTAGCCGCTGTTCAGAACACAGCGACAGAGGGAAATGAGCAGCAGGAATGAGGGAAAGTGTGAAATCGGTAATCTCAATAGAAGAAATACCGACGAAAACCGCAGAAGAGAAGGCGCCGACAGCGGGGAGTGGGACACGTTGCGGGGAACGGCTACGTGGCGATCGCGGGGGCAGCAGGAAGCTGACAGCTGCCCCCACAGGCTAGAACGCGAGCGGTGCAAGGCGAGCCGTTGATGCGTTTGGGCAAAATCGCGGCAGACGGAGAGGAGTGTGAACTGTGTAATTGTAGATGACGGTAGATGAGGTAATGGTGAACTGATCTGATGCATTGATGAATGATCGGACAGCAGATAGAGAGGGAGGCACTGTTCATCGCTGACGTCACAACCTATTGGAAATTAAGGTATTTATAATAATGATCAGATTTAAAAATTGTTGATAGTAGCAAGTAGAGTGGGAAAAACGTGCCATGCCGTGACTAACACGCCGTGACTTTGGTCTCGTGCCGTGCCGTGACCAAAATGTCAAGGGGTGGTCACGGCACGCGAATGGTCACGCCACGTGAGTCACAATGTGCCTAAACGTGCCGTGACCAGACGTGACTCGCGTGACTCATGTGACAATTTAATCACAATTTAGGTTAGTTTATTCAAGATTCACCATTAAATCAATATCTAATGGTCCTGATTACACGTGACTCGCGTGACTACGTGTCGTGCCGTGCCGTGACTAAATCTTTCACGTGCCGTGCCAATGTTTCAAAAGTTAGACACGGCACGCGAATGGTTACGGCACGGGACACGCAAGTCACGGCACGTAACTGACACGCGCCATACCGTTCCGTGCTGTAACCATGCTGTTCCGTATCGTAACCGTGCCATTTCGTGATGGAGCCAGCTCCACTGTGCCATTTTTCCCACTCTAGCAGCAAGCTTAAACGCCTATAAGGCTATAAATCCAAAAAACTTCATGAAATGATTTAAACGTCACTTTCCAAAATATCGCCAGTTCTAAACCTGATAGTTACAGCAACAGTAAAGATGTCGAGTAGCGGGTCAGAAGGCCTCAGTCAGCTGTCAGCCACACGATTTCATTTGTGATCCCAAATCCCATCATCCGTATCTCCAAATGAGGTTCACGTTTCTCCATCCGCTCAGCTCAACACTCAACAAGTGGACTGGATAATCCCTTTTATCCCCAGTCTAGTCGGATCCCCTGAGGCGGGTTCAAGAATGTCCGTGTATCGAGTCGCTAGCAAACTTCAAATAAATCTGTGGGCTTTCAGCCTCTATTCGCCGCACCATTCTATGGTTCTTTCCGATCCACAGAGCATCTAAACACTTGATTCTCATGTCCAAGACTCCCATCGAATCAACCCGTACAATATACGCCATAGCTACCTATAAACACAGACGCTGAATTATCTAATAGGTTAATAGTTGAACGGTCTGGTCCGAGTGCAACCAGTAATCTTCTTGCGTCCGGGTCCCAAAAACCACCGCGGGAAGTGCCGAGGACACACGTGTTTTTCCACTTCTACTTTTCGCACTACATCGACGGGTTTGAGTCGATTTTCAATAGAAAATGGCATTTTGAGTATTCGCGCTTATTATGTTTTAGGTCGCCAGAATGTTACCAGTGTGCCCTTCTCTTGCTCCTGTATCAGTTCCTTTTCCCCGTTTTATTTTTATTACATATTAACTCTTTCAAGCATTATTTTGTTTTTGTTTCGTAATTAACAATTTTTCGTTGCATTTTAAAGTTCGTATCATAGTTTAATTTATTTTTTAAAAGCTGGTCCGATGCCGATGAGTCCTCTTGTATAGCAGAATTGCACACAAGTTGCTTGATGAAATGCCTAATTTGAATAAGAGCTCCTTGTTCCCCCTTTTACCACATTTTATGAATGCCACTTCCCTTTTATTTTCCACAGGGATCTGTCAATGCAAGCTTAAAGAACTTGATTCCGATCCGGAAGCTTCTAGAGAGTAGATGCCATCTAGATGGAAGGCATTTCCTCTGTGCGCAAGATGGATTTGGATTCAATGGCACATACATGAGAGCATATAGTTCTGCTAAAAATTTCTATTCCATTGTCGCGGAGCAATCACAAGCCATTGATTCCTCGATTTTCTCTCCTTTTCCCAACGAATCTGATGACATTGTGCGTGGTTTTTCAAATGGTGAATTTGTTGGAACTGAAATGAACTGTAACAATGTAACAAGAGAAATCAGTGCCATTCCGGAGGAGCTGCTGAACCCAAATTCAAATTACGCGCCACTGGAAGCAAAAGAGGAATTTTCACAATCATTATCACAATTTCTCAATTCTTTCGGCACAACAGTTTTTCAAACTGAAGATGCCATAACAGAGAAGTATGATGAGCTTAAAAACTCCTTCTATGACAGTATAAATAGCATGACAAGATCGGTTGATGGTGCAATAAGTGGCTTGTTCTCTTCAGTTGATGCGTCGAAGAGACAAGTCTCTGGCGCATTACAAGAGAAGGCCTCTGATGCAGGTGGTGTGACTGTTGAGCTTTTGAGAAAGGGGATTTACAGTGTAGAGATTTCTTTAACGAATGCTGGGTCATTTGTTGTTAGCTTGTATGGATCGGCTAAAATGGCTCTTCCACCAAATGTCAGAGATGTGTTGGGTTTGTCAGAGGAGAAAGTGGCACAAATTCTAACCCCTGTCAGTGTTGCTTTCCAGAAGGTATGCTCATCCTTTATTAGTAAAATCCTCTAAATAAAAAGAACAACATGTAGGCAACGTTAGAAAGTATTTTGTTACCCTTTTTATAATTTTAATGGTTGAGTTCTTGTCCTACTTCTGCATTTGCTTCAAAAGACTCCAACATTTCCCTCTTTCCCCTTATAGTTCATGTCTACATAATAAAATAGATAAAGAGTGAAGGAGCACTGATCACGGGATGGGATTACTGATCCTTTCTGAAGTTCCTTAGGAGACAATGGGTACTAGCTATCAGTTAGGTTATGCATGATATTTTGATGTTTTTCAGAGTATACATGGAATTATCTCTTAACATGCAGCTGGGTTTAAACTTTAAGCTATAAGATGTACTGAAAAGGTGTGCTAATTCATTCATGAATAATTTCATGTGTACTACCCAAATGTTACAATATAATACTCCTGAAAAAAAAAAGATTATCAGGCATGTCCCATTGTTCCTACAAAACATAAGAAACAGTGACATGTATTCCTTGCTTCCCCATTTATAAGTCCACAAGAGCCCCTTCTTACTGCTTGTCTATGCTTAAAAGATGACAAATTAGAAAAAAAAAAATTGGTACTTTTTGAAAAAAGTAGAAGAGTAGCTGAGGTATATAGTCATGCAATTGAGGGGCATGGAAACATATTTATCTTGATGGATGTTTCATAGCTGCACATAAGTTATCCCTTCACTACAAGCACTAAGCTAATATTGTTGTTTATTTCTTGCAGGCTTTCTTAGTAATAGAAGGAGTTGAAAAAACCCTCGGCCTAGATCCAAGCGACCCTATAGTTCAGATCACATTTTTACTGGGCGGTTCGGCTGTTATAGGGTAAATTGCATTTTTAGTAATTTTTTTGCCATAGCTGTAGTCTTTACATATCTCTCTAAAGCTTCCATTATCTGTTTACCGCATTTTTGCAAATGGGGATCCTTTTTCACTATGTATACTTACAAATTTCACCATTATTGGTGTTTGACAGAAACACCCATTTCTAAACGTACTGTGTTAGAATTTTCACTCTCTCTGGAGTTATTCTTTTCTTGAACACTTCCTCTCACACATTCTTGCTCTATTGTTTGTTTCAATTTTCATTTGACTAGTATGGAATGAGTTGAACATATGATAAAGAGGAAAAGAAAGTATTCTAAAGGAGTCATCTCTATTGGTATGAATGCAAGGTTTAAATGGGATGAATTTGTTCCAATTGTTCAATTGAGGGCAGACTGGTCATTTCTACTTATCTCTTAACACAAGGTTGCTTAATGTTAAATATGAATACTCCTGCAATTGACTTTGTTATTTTCTTTTTCCTGAGCAAATAATGACAACCTGATAAATAATGGGTGCTTGTACTAAATTACAGTGCCTGCCATGGTATGTACCTTTATTTTGTTCTTCAGTTTCTTTTTCATGTAGCGCTTAGTTTACCTTTATTTGTTTTTCCAATTTTACAGTACATCCTATTGGCTAGTGAATTACAGTGGCTACTCAGGTGACCTGGAACCTGAGCTAACAATGGAGTTACTTAGAAATGATCAGAATGCCATACTCATTGATGTTCGCCCTGAGGCAAGAGATTATAAATTTCACCTATCATTTTGTCTTCTCATCCTTTTGTTTTCTCAACTTATTGCTGTTTTGAATGATTTAGTTTTAATTTTCTACTACAGTCAATTTTGAAAAGATGCTCTCCAGTTTCCTTTTTGTATTCATGTAAGTAATTTGATTAAATGTAGGATTTGAGGGAAAGGGACGGCATACCTGATCTTAGGAGGGGAGCTAGGTCTAAATATGCAAGCGTGACTTTCCCTGAGGTTGGTTTTCAGTGTTTACCATTAAATAGTCAACGGACTCAAGTGCATGAGCATGCACAATTTGCTTTAAAGTCACCCTCCAAACTAATTTTTCATCACTGCCACCAGTTCTGCTTATTATTCACGCTTTATCTTGAATATGTGTTTTTCCTAGCTAAATGAAATTTTCTAGGCATGAAGTAAAAATGAGCAAAGTACGATGTGCTCAATTGTATTTCAATGCAATTTTCAAAAAACCAATCAAAGAAAAAGAACAATATACATGAGTCATGACAAAAACAAAATTGCAAGTTTGAGCATCACCAAGGAAAAAATAATGTTGTTAATTAGTACTGAAGTACTAATCGACAATCTCACTTTGTTTATGTGTGAGTGTTTACGGGAGAGGGCTGACAAACTTCTTTGATGCATTAGTATTCAAAACTTCACTAATATCGTATTCATTGTAAGATTGACGGTTCAGTAAAGAAAATGCTGAGAAGCGGAAGAGATGTAGAAGATGCTTTATTGGCAGCTGTTATTCGCAATTTGAAAATTATTAAGGTATTCCAACTCTTAAGGCTTTGCTATTGTCCAATTGTGACAATTGCACATTTAACATGATTACAACTGACTCTCTCCTTTTTTGCATTTGAATTTGCAGCCCAAATCAGAAGTAATAATTATGGATGCTAGTGGATCTAGGTCGAAATCCATAGCAAGATCATTAAAGAGGCTTGGTGTGAAGGCAAATTAACACCAACTCCATTTATAATATTTTTTGTATATTTTGATACTTTGGAAGAGAATTTTGCAGAATGTCCTGCCTTTTTATATTTTCCCCTTTTAACTTATGTTGACAGTTCTAAATTTGACAGAGGCCTTATTTACTGAAAGGTGGATTCCAATCATGGGCTAAGAAAAGTATGCGTGTGAAGGAACTCAAACCTGAAACGGCTTTGACTGTTCTAAATGAGGTACCATTGATTAGAAATTAACCTCTCTGCCAAATTTTTTGATAACTTGGTGTCTAGGTTCCTGCTGACAGTCCTGAACATGCCAGTAATGTTTTTTTTTTTCCCAAAAGGAACCTCTTTAAGCATAAATTGACTGAGATACTGGTATTGGGCCTTAATGAATCATAGTTTTGCATTAAAACATTAACAAGCTTCAAAGGACCAAAATAAAACTCAAAATTGACCTTGAAATGTGCAATGAAGTACTTGAGGAACCACTCAACTTTGAAGGTCAATGGGTCAAGAAAGTTAGATCTGAATATGCTTTACTGTAATAATAAGGTGCTGCTAAATTGCAATATTGGCTGGTGTGCCAAATCGTATTGGTTCTCATATTTTGATATTGACGCAGGACTTAAGCTTAATTAGGCGTCAACCGTCCCCCAATTATGCAATCGAGCCTACATTAAATCATATTTGCTGTTAATACTAGGTCAACCCACCATGTAGTTAATCCCCTATAAAGCTTTTAACTTGTCCAAATTGACCTCAACTTAAGCAGAAAAAATCACTTTAACATAGTGAAAAAAGGTTAAAGACTAGAGAACTAGATCAACTTAGGTTTACCTCTAATTATGCTATTGACCACCAATTGAGTATACTGATAAATATAGAACTGTACTGAACCAATAGAAGTGCTATTGGTGAAACTTGTATTGGGTTTGACTAAAAGCTGCCCAAATTTATTTATTTATTTTTATTTATGTGAATGATTATTTGCAGGAAGCAGAGGCAATTCTAGAGGATGTTAAGTTTACGCCAACAGTTATTGCTCTATATGCCATTGTATGTGCTATACAAATATATCTGATTTTCCCTTAATCCTCATAAAAAAGTTAGCTTAATTGCACATAACCTCCCTCAGCTTTTCACAAATTACCCTTACTGACTGAAAGAATGGAAGGGAAAAATTGGTTCTTGGAGTGGGTTGGGGGGTAGAGGGGCAGTTTGCACCGAATACATGTAAAATGCAAAGCATACCATACATAAATTAGAATTCTAACTTCCACGGAGTAAAAAGAATATCGAACGAATGAAAATGTGTACAATATTTACAAGGTACAACCATACTTTAAGGTAATATCCTGCTTTGGGGTTATTATCCTTTCAGCTATTGAAAGATTAAGGGAGGTTACATTGCATCACTATTACCAAGAATTTAATCCTTAAATCTTATTTCATGTCTTTTTGCCGGCTTTGTTATCTACAGGCTTTACCCGTTGCTGGTTATGCCTTACTAGGTGATCCATCTCTAAAGGAAATTATACCTCTTTCTATTTTTTTTCCTAATAAAAGTTTGTATTTATTTTGAACAAAGTTCTACTCTTATGTAAAAGGCAAAAAGAAGTTGCTTAGAAAATGTTTTTACTTGATAATTTTTGAAATAAGGTCCAAATTAAATCTATTGAGAACAAAGTCCAATTTGAGTAGCTACTAGAGCTGAAATTTTACTGTTGTGGTGCAGAGTGGGAAAAAACACTACAATTGATTGGGATCTTCGGCCTTGGTCAGGTATCTCGATTTTGTTTTTGTTGACATGTTCTTCCAGGCATCCTTTTTGCTATTTCTCATCCCTCAAATTTCTTGAATAGGTTTAACCCCTATATTGAGATTCAACTAATTGTGTTAGATTTTGTATACACTTAAGCAAGCTGCTCGTATTTTATGTTCTTTTTTGGGTTCTAAAATGCCGTGAAAGTCAGTTGTTAGGTTTATTGAAAATGTTTTCCTTTCTTTATCCTTGTATATGCTTATCACATATTGTTAGCCAACTAGTTGCTCTAAATGCTAAAACATAAGGTTTATTATAAGAGTTCTCTTTAATCATGAATAATTTTGTTGACATTTGTTAGACCATCTACCGGCGATTTTCATCATATGAGGATGCTGAAGATTTGAAACAAGATTTGAGGTGCTATTTTTTTTTTTTTAGACTCTTTTTGTATTTTCTGTTGATCATAGAATAAATAAATAGAACTATGAATTTAACCTAGATGAAAATGTTAAAAATTGAAATAAATAACATAAAAAGATATTGGAATTTAAGATGAACAACCCATATCAAATAACAACTGACAAAAATCGAAAGAGTGTGATTCTGGATGAGATTGTGATACCGGACTGTAGGTATGACCAAACCATTTTCTCTTTCCATATATGGATAAGAGACTGATCATTTCTGTATTCATAACAATATAATGCCTAAACTGGAAACTCTACCTCTATATATTGTAACAGTCTTCATATCTCCATCCTTTTTTTTTTCCTTCTCAACTAGATTATTACTGGCTCCAGTAAGATTGAGTGCACAAGCGATTTCATGGGTCAGTGGTAGACTCGAACCGAACAAGATCGGGCTGCCCACCTCACCCTCGACATCAGCCGTGCAGGATCGGGTGTTACAGGCTGCCGCCAAGCACGAGTCCCAACCAATAGAATCTGATGAAAGTGCACCCAGCCAAGGCAATGAGAATTTGGTCTCAGAAGCGTGAATAATAGTCATCTAATTTATTTTGTATATGAGTTTTCAAGCATATTTGTTTGTACATCCTGCTGCATATATTGCCTTTGTTTCTTGGTGTAGACGGTAGACATGGAAGTGAAGTTGCAAAATAATGTGCAGCCTCTTTTGTAAGATTGACTTTTATTTTAACAATCTTGAGAAAAGATAACTAATTTATCTCTGAAGCAAATAACGAAGATGAGACGAATTGAATCAGCGTGGCGGAGCTAGAAATCCATGTTAGTTGTGTCAATTAGTATAACTAAAATTAAATTAAGCTCATCAATTTCAAAAAAATAAAAGAGCTATAAATGATATGATTCATATTCTTTTACTAATTAATTCTCAACAACAAAACTAATATTTGATCTCTATTATAGTTTATTCTATTAAAAAAAGAATAATTATTTTAGTACCTGCGCTACTGTACCCGCGCTAAGCTCGTTCGTGCAAGAACGACTTGAGATACAAAAATTCAGATTTTTGGTCAAGCAACATTTCGAACGATAGTTTTTATTTCGCACTCGTTAGTCACATAAACGATGCTTTGTTTTCGGGTAAATATTTTAACAGAGCGTTTTGGCTTCCTGCAGCACATGGACTATAGAATCAAAACAGTGTTGCATATGGTTAGTGCGCTGCAAGAAGTAAAAACAACTCTGTTAAAATATTTACCCGTTTACCAGTGATGAACTACCCGACCTCTGTAATTAACCCGTCCTTCGTTCCTTTTGGTATGTTTGGTTGGGTTGAGAATAGGTTATTCGGAATAGCCTATTCGGTGTTTGGTTGGGTTAGAATAACTAGAATAGGAAATTCAAACTTTTTGTTTTATTAGAATAGACTATTCCTAAGAATTTGAGATTTGGCTATTATAACAAGACAAACGACAACTATTCTTGATTTGGCTATTCTAGCTATTCTTGTTTTGCAACCAAACATACCCTTTAAGATCAAGCACGAATCTCAATGCAGATGAGCATTTTGAAGTCCGGTTGCGTCTAGTAGGTTAATTAGTGGATTATCGATTACGCTTATATTATTATTTTAATTAAACCAATGGGTCGGTCGATTATCGATTACGCTTTATCGATCTCATCATGATTTTTGCCAATTAATGACATCGTCCAAAGTGGAGAATATTACAACACGATAATATAATTTTGATTGAGACAAAATTTGACGAAAGGAAGAAAGCTAAATGTAGGGTAGTTAGTCATACCAACCTTAAGCACTTTGTTATTTATTGCAATTTAAGTTTCTTTCTCTTTGAGTAGCTTACAAGCAAATGTGACTCTTATCAGTTATCACTGAGGTTTGAGTTTAGAACGGCGAGCTAAGATTGTCCTTCACAGCTGTTATATATATATATATATATAGGGTCCGGCTAATTTGCTGCTGACAGCATTTCGGCCAGCTGCTGCCGGCAGCAAATCTGCCATACGGATGTTCAAACAACCGATCCAAACCGTTCAACATGTTCTAAATATTGAAATATGCTTGGAGACCAAATTTTACATTTTTTGGAATTTTTTACTATTTATTAAGCCACTTTGAAAATTCCAGATCCGGGTGAACAGTAAAAACAGTGCAACAAAATTCTGGACCCTATGATCTGGAATTTTCAAAGTGGCTTAATAAATAGTAAAAAAATTTCAAAAAATGTAAAATTTGGTCTCCAAGCAGATTTCAATATTTAGAACATGTTGAACGGTTCGGATCGGTTGTTTGAACATCCGTATGGCAGATTTGCTGCCGGCAGCAGCTGGCCGATATGCTGCCAGCAGCAAATTAGCCGGACCCTATATATATATATATATATATATATATATATAGTCCGGCTAAATTGCTGCCGGCAGCATTCTGGACAGCTGCTGCCGGGGGCATTTCGGTCATTTCCGGTGTTCAAACAACAAATTTTTTTATACAGATATTCAATCTATATTAAAATCTACTTGGAGACCAAATTTTACATTTTTTGGAATTTTTTAGCTATTTATTAGGCCACTTTGAAATTGGCTGATCCGGATGAACAGTGCAACAAAATTCTGGACCATGTGATCTGGAATTTTCAAAGTGGCTTAATAAATAGTAAAAAAATTCCAAAAAATGTAAAATTTGGTCTCCAAGTAGATTTTAATATTTAGAACACGTTGAACGGTTCGGATTTGTTGTTTGAACACCGGAAATGACCGAAATGCCTCCGGCAGCAGCTGGCCGAAATGCTGCCAGCAGCAAATTAGCCGGACCCTATATATATATATATTCTTTGATTTTCATAATATAAGTGAGGCTATGGTATAAGCAAGGTTCTAAATAGCGATTACAGCGCTATAGCTTTTAAAGTCCGAAAAACCTATAGTTACTGGTCTCGGATTTCAGGATTATTGTTACTGGTCTTGGATTTCAGCAGATGCGGTTCCATATATAAGTGAGGCTATGGTATAAGTAAGGTTCTAAATAGTGATTATAGCGCTATAGCTTTTAAGGTCCGAAAAACCTATAGCGCAACCATAGCTAGCTATTTAGAATCATTATAAAATAAAAGCAATTAATAGCGCTATAGCTTTTGAGATCCGAAAAAGCTGTAGCTAGTTATTTAGAACCCTGGATATAAGTATTGATTGATCATGTGGCCGAGCCGAACAGGTAGAATGAGATCTGAGTCCTCCGTTTTAATCCAACACAAACCTAAAATTAAATCCTCTATATTTCAAATACATATCTAATTGATTTTAGCTTGTTGCGAGTATTCCATGGTCAGGTATCACAGGAGATACTCCCAATTTCTCACTAATAGAAATTTTTTTTGGGAGAAGATGGAAAAAGTTGCATCTTTCATGCAAAATAATAAATAAAAAATAACCCGGACTGAATTTTTTTTTTTTGGAAATAGAGATTATTAAGAGAATGGATAGAAATTAGTGTTATAAATAGCTAGCTATAGCGGTACTGTAGTGTTTTTGGACCTTAAAAGCTATATCACTAACAGTCGTTTTCGGCACTATAGCTATAGCGTTTTTTTAGCCTTTCCGCGACGACACAACAATCGCTATTTAAAACCTTGATAGAAATATTTATTTAAATGATATGAAAAGCCGGCATAATGCTTAGAATTTTTTTTTTGTTCGAATAAATTTTTCATAATTTATGCAGCAATGGGATGCACCACTAATTTATTCTCCACAGTCTTTGCTACACCTATAGTTATTTTTTTTTGTCAAACAAGTTGCTATATGATGAGTAATGGCAAGAGAGGAGGCAATGGCTAGGATTAGACAGAACACATGCTTGCTGGATTTGGTCGGAACGGACTCTGCTGCTTTTGAGAGAAAAGCAGGGTCCTGCTTTTTTTATCTCAACCATTCAAAATTGTTGAGATCTGTGCATGCAATTTTTTTTTATCGAGATGCGTGAATAAAATTTTTTAAATGGTTAAGATAGGAAAAGCAGGATGCTACTTTTCTCTAAGAAAAACAGCAGAGCCTTATCCGATTTGGTCTGGCGTCTATAGTCATGATATATTATTTACAAAATTTAATTGAGACAAACACTATCAAATAGAATACATCATAAAAATTGCAACGGGGACATGTTAAGAGAATCTTTTTTATACAAAATAATATTTTTTAATAAAAAATTAGATCAAATGACAAATAACATTCACATATTAAATGACATATATTTTTTATCTTTTTGACATATTTTCATAAAAAAAATCTCATATAATATGACATATTAAATGACAAATAACATTCCTTAAATGATATAACAATAATAGAAAGAAATGAAGACACGACCAATCAATTATCAACTAATTCAAAATTTCTTAAATGACATTTAAAAAATAGAAATAAATGATGACCAATCAGAAAGATGATACAATTGTATGTGGAGAATACGTGTCTAAAAAATTTAGACTTCTACACGTAAAAAAAGTCAAATTGATGCATAAAATCAGAATATTTGATCGAAGGGCTAATATTCAATCCGAAATTTTATCGTTTAATCAAAACCGTTGACGGATCAGGACATCTACGTGCTTAATATAAGAATAGAAATACATACATTTTAATAGGGAATCACACCAATATAGTAATTAATTTCATTCATCCAAGTAAATATATTTCCACTCATTGATGAGCATTTAATATATAAGAACTAAATAATTGTCAGCACATGATAAAATTTTTGACAATAATTCATAGTTGATCCAAAGATTAAATATATATGGTGACTTGGCGTGCCTTGGAGGCCTTGAAAGTTGAAACTCAACTACCTTTATGGAGCATTATTTTTTACATGAATACGCAATTTATTCCAATATTTAAATACAGCAGCGGACCCTTCTGCGACCGGCCAAATCGGTCACAGAAGGTTATGGCGCTGGTCGTAGAAGACTCGGTTGCAGTTGCAGATGTCGCAGAAGACTCGGTCAGAGAGCGGGTCGGGGTTACAGAGAGGCGGGTCAGAGAGTGATGTCGGGGTCGGGGTCTTCCAACGGGAGTTCGGGCGGCGCGGGTTCGCGCGTGATTTTTTCTTTTTTTGGCTGACCTAAACCGTGGGAGAGGAGACAAACAGAAAAGGAATGGCGCGTGGGTTTTTTACTTAGACCCTTCAGCGACCGGGCCAAATCGGTCGCTGAAGGATATTAGCGCCGGTCGCTGAAGGGGTCGTCGCAAAAAACAATTTACTTTTTTTTCTTATTGCCTGAGAGGGGGGTCTTCAGCGACCGGTCGCTGAAGACCTGTTTTGTTGTTGTGTTTGTTTGCAAAATTGACTAATTTTTTATTTGCTTCTCTAAAAATATCAATTTTATAATATACTTTTTGCATTAAAAAATAATATTGTAAGTTTTATCGTTTTATATCAAATCTCAAACTTTTGTTTCTCATCAAATTGTTGTTAAAATTCAGATTTATTAATATAATATCAGCTAGTTTTAAACTGTAGACGGTATAGTGTTATATATATATATTGGAGTGAGGCTATGGTGCTATGCATAGCACGGATGGGGTCCGTGCTACGGCTCAAAATTTGACTTTTTAAAATTCTAACGGTCGATCCAACCGTTCAATATGATAACCATATGAATATGTACTTGCAAACTAAATTTTATATTTTTTTCGAATTGTTTTACTATTTTTTTAGATAGGTAGAATTTTGATGGTCCAGAATTTTCAGAAAACACTGATTTTTCTACCTATCTAAAAAAATAGTAAAAAAATTCGAAAAAATATAAAATTTAGTTTGCAAGTACATATTCATATGATTATCACATTGAACGGTTGGATCGACCGTTAGGATTTAAAAAGTCAAATTTTGAGCCGTAGCACGGACTCCATCCGTGCTATGCATAGCACCATAGGCTCACTCTATATTGTTTGCTTGAGTGCCGCCATATATAGCAGCCACTATGGCTACTATTTAAAATTATCATGGTTTAATTTTCTTTTTTTAACTTAATATATTTTCTTCATATAATATTTCTTTATATATTCTCTAACACAGCGTATTATTTCCTTTGTCAGCCAATGTATAAGGCTCATGTACGGGCGGATTAATTTAACAGGAATGGAGTCAATGTTTTCATTTTAATATTTAATAATGTATGCATGTATGTATGTATGTATGTATGTATGTATATGAAGTTGGCTATGGTGCTACGCGTAGCATAGAGGGCCTCCGTGCTACGGCTCAATATTTGAGTTTTTAAAATTCTAACGGTCGATCCGAACTGTTCAACATGATCTCCATATAAATGTACTTGCAAACCAAATTTTACATTTTTTAGAATTTTTTTACTATTTTTTTAGATAGATAGAAAATCACTTGATCTGAATGGTATAGAATTTTCAGATCAAGTGATTTTCTACCTATCTAAAAAAATAGTAAAAAAATTCTAAAAAATGTAAAATTTGGTTTGTAAGTACATATTCATATGGAGTTCATGTTGAACGGTTTGGATCGACCGTTAGAATTTTAAAAACTCAAATATTAAGCCGTAGCACGGAGGTCCTCTATGCTATGCATAGCATATTAGCAATTCCCTATATATATACTGCCTATTTACTGGTGGATTTAACTGGAATGGAGTCAATATATTTTTATGTGTTATATATTAAAACTTTGTAAAAAATATTTGATCCCGTTAAAAATGAGAAAATAGTTCTATTGTTACTTGTTAGCTCCCATAGTTATATTCATAATTTTAATGTAATTAATTAGTATTATGATCTCAATTTTTTATATTCATTCAAAAAAATTCTGAGTTGTCTAATAAGTAATGGGCGTACAATTTATTTTTCCGCAGTCATTATTACCTCCTAGATATTGAATTTTAATTAAAAAAAATAAATGTTATATAGTACGAATGTGCCGACTTGTCATTTAATTTCTTGGAATCTCTTAACAACCGAAACGCTAGTGCAAGCCAAGAACATAAGCTGAAAACATTAGTCTCATAATAATTTGTGGTCCTATTCTTTGTTCTAACTTCTACCTAGTAAATCTCACACAGGAATAAATTACACTCCAGTTATTTCACAAATGGATGCGTCCCTTCTTCCTAATTCCATACTATAGTATTACATTTCAAGCTATGCGGATTAAATATGAATGATGATCAATCATATAAATTTTCATGCCACTTATGAGAGCCAAATTTACAGTACCCATAACATTTTATTCGAAATATTTTTTTTTTGAAAATGAATGAGAATTAATTGACCCCATATCCGCCTAATTCTCTCTTTTAGATACAAAGATTGAATTTCATAGTCAAATTTCTTAAGTTCTCAAAACCAGTGATTGGGTTAATTAATTACTTAATTTGGTTTATTTTAAATTTATTCTTAGCTGCAAAGTGCAAACTGACTGTACATACATCTCTAGTATGGTAAGTAATGGAGGAATGATATAGCTGAATGTCTCTGTTGCAAGGCTACCATAAAAGGTATCTTTATAACTAAGCAAAGGTGGCAAAGGTGGGTGGATGGACCCAATATTGGAGTGAGAAAGTGGCCACGGTATTAATTCATCATCATTGAAACAAAATGTTCTGAAAAGGAATCACTCAATTACCAGTAGGAATATATATCATATCATATATCTATTTCTATGTTGAGAATGCTTGCAAGGGAGAACTCTATTCCCTGTCTCTCATTAAAGACAGCAAAATGAGAATGAAATTGCTGATCCAAGCGATATAAATGTCTCATGTCTGATGGCAGTGAAGTAACATGGCAACATGCATAGGTTAAGAGGTACTGTAGTGTATATATTTAAGGCCTGGTGTTAGATAATTCTATCCTACAGTTTCTTAGGATCTTGCCAAGGTAACAACCCTCCTTTCTCTAGCCTTTTTCCATCTCTCCTTTTTGTACTCCTACTGTTTGGAAATCCTAGTTTAAAAGGATATATACATTGAAAATATTTTCTTGCTCATGATTTTGTAATAGTGCATGATTAAAAATAATGGGAGTTACATAAAGATTAAAAATGCCCCCAATGTAAAGATAAAATAGAAGGAAAACTAATATAATTCTTTCTTTCTTTCTTTCTTTTATTTGATCAGTCTGCTGAGAAGAAATAAGGTACTGATGCAAATGAGATGGGGAAGAAAGGAAATTGGTTTTCTGCCATTAAAAAAGCATTTACAGGAAGTTCCAAAGATAAGCCTGTGACCGTAAGTTTGTCATGTAATCAACAATTTTCTTCCCTTAATTTCCATCATAATTTTCTTTTTTCAAATTAAAAGGTAATTCCTAGCCAATAAAGTGTATTGAACAAATAAAATTGTTTCAGATTAAAGCAAGACAAAGAACTAATTATTCATGAATATTTATATGATGCCTTAATAAAATTGAAATAAATATAAAGGGGTATAGTTGGAAGCCTCTTCTGAATGTTTGATCAAGAGACGTTTGGTGATCAATTCTAACTCTGATAAGGTTACCATTAACTACTGTACTTAGGCTCGTGTGGAGAAGAAAGACGACAAAGATAAAAAGAAATGGGTCTTTGGGAAACCCAAAAATCGTGAAATAAGCACCTTCATCCCCCTCTGTAGAGAGCCAAGTAGCATTGAAAAGATACTAGGTGATGCCGACAAAGATTTAGAAGAACCATACAAGAGACACCACCAGCGGTCTCCTAATAGGAGATCACTGGAAAATGAGAGAGCTCAATACTGGACCAGATATAGGAGGTCAATCGAGCATGAGAGCGATCCATATCATAACAGGAGATCAGTTGAGGTGTACAATCATGGAGATCCATATAATAATATGGTGCATCAAGCCCCTTCAAATAGACTTCATCATGCCCAACAGGTGATAATATGATTGAACAAGTTAATCACTTTTTTCATCTGTATATTCGGCAATATATCTCCCGCTATGGGTGGGTACCTGATGTCTAATAACTATAGAAATTAGAAGGTTTTTGTTCCATTATACTCTTGCTTTAATGGCAAACTTGGTCTTTTAAACCCAGTTAAGTGTTAACTAGCTTATCACAAAAACAATGGCTTCACCAGCAAGTATTGGTCCGATATGAGTACCAAAATTGAGTGATGTTATACCACGGTTCCATTTCGTGATTAATTAAATAATTAAACACTGTGTAAGATACATCCAACATTATTAATTTTCTTAATTAGTAACAGGTTGATCAGAATAGGTTGCCTCAAATTCCTAGCAATAGATTTGAAGAACAAGAGCAGAAAAGTTTGCATCAAGTGCACCTACAGATGGCTCAGAATGAAAGTGACTTGCACCATAGAGAAACCAATGTGGCCCCCCAAAAAGCTCAAATGGTACATGTAAGGAGGCCTAAAATAAACCCAAATGTTGCGCACACCTCGGCTTTGAAGATCCAAAAAGCATTTCGAGGTTATTTGGTGAGTTTAGGTTTGAGGTGTATAATTTGTTTGTTTTTTTGCTTAAAATTTATCGGTCACATACAGAGTCCTTATTTTCTCAGGCCACTGGTAATTATATGTAACTTCTATATTATCTGTGCAGGCTAGGAGAAATTATCGAGCACTGAAGGGGCTAATAAGGCTTCAGACAATGATGCGGGGGAATGGCGTCAAGCGTCAGACAATAGAAGCCATGAGTCAAATGCGATTGCTAGTTAAGGTACAAACACAGATTCACGCGAGAAGGGTGGAAATGATGGAAAGCAGAGCATCTCAGCCTCACCATACATCTGAGATCGATGGCATATTTGGCCGGTGGAGTACTCAGGTGAGAGTTATAAAAAAATATTTTATGAATTCTTTTGATTGCAGGAAAAAGCATTGCCAAACATGGATGTTCAATATGCCTTTTCTTTCCTTTCACCTAGTGTACTTGCAGTTTGTGAAAAAAAAAAAAAAAACACTAAACTAAACTTCTTTACCCAATCCACCTTTCCTAATTATGTTTTTTTTATTACAAAATACAGATTCTAAGGAACTAATGTGTCGTCCTCTTTTAAAAGTTAACTAAGGCATATCCTGCAATTTGTTCAGTTAAAATACCGATTTCGAAATTAAATTATGATACCTCTGATTTCTATCTGATTACACTTTACCAAGCTTATCAATTACACTTTACCTTCACCTAGTGATGACTCTCATTGTTACCTAGTGTACTTAAATCAGGATTAATTGTAGTTAGGTTGGATTCTCTAATTAGTTTTAGTATATGTCAATGCCAGTACATAAAATGTTTTGTATATGGTATGAATATGTACTAATACTGTTTTTTTTTTTTTTTCTGATACAGCCTAACACCAAAGGTGATTATTCATGGAATGATAGTGTACTAACAAAGGAGGAGATGGAAGCCAGGATGAGAAACAAGGTGGAGGCTGTCATGAAAAGAGAGAGAGCTTTAGCATATGCTTATTCTCATCAGGTTATATAAGTTACAGGAGCAGTGAGGTTATGGTATTATGCATAGCGCATATTGGCCCTCGCTATGGACTCATATCTTCGTTTTGAAAGTCCTACTGGTCCATCCAAACCGTTGAACAAAATCTTTATATGAATATGTACTTGCAGATCGAATTTTATATTGTTTATAATTTTTTTACTATTTTTTAGATAGATAGAAAATCACTTGATCTGAAAATACTACTGGACCATACAAAATCAGTGATTTTCTACATATCTAAAAAATAGTAAAAATATTCTAAAAAAATGTAAAATTTAGTCTACAAGTACATATTCACATACAGATCATGTTGAATGATTCATACCGACTAGTAGGATTTTGAAAATGAAAATATTAATCCCTAGTAAGGACCAATTCACGCTATGCATAGTACCATAGCCTCACTCAAGTTACAGTTTTCAACCTTTTTCTTGACTAATGAGTTAATCACAATTTTGCAACAGTAATTCTCAAAATAAGTCTTGCAATTAGGATAATCCCATTCACACCACATTCTTGCAGTTATTAAAGGCTCCGCCAGCCATGGCTACTGCAATCCTCGCTGATCTCCACGCAGGTGTCAACCAGTGGTGCTGGACACCATTTGAGCGCCACCCACGTGACGAATCCTGTGTCAATCCAAGGATCAAGGTACCCACCCAAATCCAACACGGGTTCAACACGCCTGATGAACCCTATGGCAAACCAAAAATAAAAAACCCCATTGAAACCCAGTTCGAGTTCAACACATCATTCGGTCGTGACCTCCATCTACCAGAGCAATCCTCTGAGAAACCAAAAATCAAGCACCCCATACAAACCCTACAAACCCAACTTGCATTCAACTCTAGATCTCCCCTGCAAGAACTTACTTCCTCATCAAAGCCCAAACTCAAACCAAAGACCAAGCCCAGCCCAATTATTAGGGATGATGATAGCCTTACCAGCTGTCCCCCTTTCACCGTCCCGAATTACATGGCACCGACTGTCTCTGCCAAGGCCAAGGTAAAGGCCAAGGTACATGAAAAGAATGAGGATAAGAGTGGGTTCTCTTTAGGGTCCATAAAATGGGGAAAGGGGTCCTTTTGGAAGGAGACAGCCCCATCAGAGGTGTCGAGGAGGCATCGGAAGACACTGTCAATTACTAGTGGCATTAGTATTGACTCAGCTGTGTCGATGCCGGTGGTGGTTGGTAGAAGACCATTCAGGTAGATAATTTTTCATGTTGTGTGTTTTTCTTTGATTTCTGATCTATGTTCTGACTGCATTGATTAGAATTTGTTGCAAGTGTGAATTGATTTTAGGATTGATGTTTTCTTTTTATGCTGGTTTTATTGTACAATTATCTACTCTTTTTAGGATTGATTTATTTTCTTTTTCCTTTTATGGTTTTGCTGTGCATCAGTTTCTGATCGTGCAACTTTTCTGAGCGTTCATTGTAGTTTTGAGGTTTCAGTTTGGTTAATGTGACTTGCATTATGCTGTCATTCAAACAGAGAAACAAGAAAAATGTTTAGAAAATAATAGGATTATAAATGCTGCCAACAGAGAAAATGCTCTGTTCAACTGAAATCTCCGGTGTCATTAAATTCTCTTTTCAGACTTAATAGAAAAACATTCAATAGAATTTCAGCAAAAGTATAAATTTGCCCAATTACATAATACTCTCAAATCCTCATCATGTCCCCAATTACATAAAAAGATAGAAAGAATAAAAGAACAAATTAAAAATATACTTTAATCATTACGACTTATACCAGAATAAAGAAAGGACTTCAATGAAAGAAATCCCAGTTCCCTGCACATTCTCGCAACATTACAACCTAAACTTGGAATTGCCACGGCCAATCCTTCAATTGATCTTCATTTCCCACCTTAGAGCTCCTCACATTGTTGCCATGTACCCCATCTCCTTCTCCCTCCAGTCTAAGCACAAACGCCAAGGCAAGCACCACCCACTCCACCACAAATAATAGTAGACCAAGCCCGCCAACCATTTTCAGGATTACCTCGGCATCCTCTTCCCTCACGTAAGACTTCAGTTCTGTCAGAAAATCTGATGTGCGGGTCAGTGCCATCAAGGCGACAGCGCCTTGAAATATCGCTGTGAGAGATGAAACTGCTGTTTGTGCCATGTGGGAGGAGGCTGGGCCGACAGAGCAGGAAAAACCAGCCGAGACAGCAGTGAGGCAGTGGAGGAAGATGAGGAGGAGGCCACATAGTGACGGGATAAGGCGCAGGGATAGAGTGAGAAAAATGCAACCAGAGGCAGCACCTAGGAGGATGTAATTGGAGAGGATAAAGGCCTTGCGTGTGTGGTAAAGAGATGGGTTTGATGATGTTGATGCAAAACCCATTGTTGCTGAACAAAGAAAGAGAAACAGAGCTTCTGATTTTTCTGTTTTCAGAGAGAGAATAAGAGAGAGAGGTAGAGGTGGGTTAAGGGGGGCGGAGGATATGGGTATTTGAAACAAGAGGAGCGCAATATGACCGTTGGGGAAAGCGCCGGTTGAGGGGATTAACGGCTAGTTGGAGTCCCATGGGTGACGGGAATTCATATCTCTAAGGTAACAGAATATTTCTGTTAAGATTCGCACCGTCCGATCAAAATCCATTAAAGGCCCGTGCGGATTGACCCGGATTCTGATTGGACGGTCTAGATCTAAACAGAAATATTCTGTTAACTCAGAGGATATGGATTCTGAGTGACAGATCATCTGTATCTCATTAAAGTAATCAACGGTACAATGAGTTGTTTTAACAGCCTTTAGCCCTTTAGTTTAGTTCTTGTGTGAACTTTCAATGAAACACTGCACGGTGCTTTTAGTCATATCAGCCTCGGTCAATCCGATTATCAAGGGGTTTTCGCAGCTGTCACGCACCGACTATTGTCCGTGAAAGAGCCGTTAGCGACTCAGCGGATCATGCCTTTTCCATGATCCCGTCAACTTATTTTAATATTAACGTAGGCTCCGTTTGATATATTTTTATTCCGGAATAAATACAAGAGTTTTTTTTTTTATATTGGCGTTTGATGTATTTATTCAAAAGATAAAATTACTGCTATAAATTATTAAATTATTTTTGTGTGATGATTATTATTATATCAGTAAACATAATAATAAATAATAGCAATAATAACAAGAATATATGGTTATCATCATAACCATTAATACGAAATATAAAATAATAGAGGAGGGATCAAGTTACAACAATTTTGAGTTACAACATTCATTTTCTACATTTTTAAAGTCCAAATTGTCGATCCAAACCGTTCAACATGATATCCACAATAAAATGTGCTTCCAGATCAAATTTTATATTTTTTTGAATTTTTTTACTTTTTATTAAGATGGGTACAAAATTCAATAGTCTGAATTTGACTAGTTTTTGTAAAATACTTATGGTACGTTTGGGTGACACAGGAATAGCGCTAACCCAGGAATAGCTGCTATTCCTGGCAAGCTATTCTTAACACAACACGTTTGGGTGAAAAAAAACGCTATTCTCAACAAAGGAATAGCTCGGGTTAGCTGCTATTCCGCTATTCCTATAAAATGTTGGGTTAGCAGCTATTCTCAACCCAGGAATAGCTGCTGTTCCTTGATTCATCCAAACGTACCCTATAAATAGTAAATTTTTTTTTTAAAATGTAAAATTTGATCTGCAAACATATTTTATTGTGGAGATCATGTTGAACAGTTTGGATCGATGATTTGGACTTTGAAAATGAAAAAAATGAATGTTGTAACTTGATCCCTCCTCGAAATAATATTAGTATATTATCTATTATTAGCAGTTTATTTTTAAAATTTTAAGAAATAACACTAGAGATTGATCATTTTGTTTATCACAATCCTTATTTTGACAAGGCATAACGTTTCCATATAAACTCCAATTAATTTCAGTAAAATTTGATTTGGTAGAATCATGTTGAGAACCTCACAAATATAGTTTTGCACAAGTAAACGACATAATTCAGAGATTCAGAGATTATAGCAAAATTTTATGCATAATATGGTCGAAATTGATTAAAAATATGAACAAACCCAAACACATACATTCTATCATATTTTTTTTTTTGGTATAATTTTGGATCGACCTTTATAATTTAGCACAAATAAATTCATGATTATATAAAAGAAACTGATTGTTAGTTTTTATTACTATCTGAAAGTCAAAATTGATTAAAAACGCAATGCAAATATATTTTATAACAAAATTTTATATGTAACATTGGATGTATCTATTTTATTTAGTAAATATAAAATTATATATGTCTTACAAATTTTGATGATTTTGTTTATCTTAAATGGTGCCTATATTGTAAAAATCGAGTGTTAGTTATGGCATACAATATTGTAATCTTTTCGGAGACAGATACATCGGAAGAGGAAGATGACACTTGAGATTCAGAGAAAAAATCATGTCTTGGGTTAAAAAGGTCAAACCTCTCTGACTTTTTAAGAAACAGAGCTGAATATGATGTTATATATTGACACTGCCTTCATCCATTCTTCTGACCCCACTACTCATACCAGCTCTTCCTCTACTGCTTCTTAATTACCTCTCATGAACTACTTCACCCTTACTTTTTTTTGTATGATATTCTTACTGTTTTTTGCATGACATGCTTAGCAAATTTTAGCCTTATGTTTACTTAGATATTTTCTAGCTGCTTCAAAGCTTGTAGAATTTTGTTAATTAGCTATTGCTATATTGTAATTGCCTCCCGGCACTCTTGTAGGGGAGCAGCTTGGGTCCGATGGGCATCGGACCCAAAGTGGTTTCGATGGGCTCTATGACCGTCCGATCTGCCTTACGATTCACTCCAGAACTTTCGCAGCTTCTTTAATTATGTGCGCACGGATCTTAAAGCAGATCGGACGGTCCTAGAGCCCATCGAATCCACTTTGGGTCCGATGGGCATCGGACCCAAGCTGCTCCCCTCTTGTATAGACCAACTCGTTTCTAATGAAACAGTTGGTATAACTCACTTTTATATAAAAAAAAAAATGATTCACATGTTAAAATATCTTACACTTTGGTATCACACAAAGACATCCACCAACCAATCGTTCTCGCTCCAACTGTACAAATTTAGTTGGACCACTCTAAAGTCTAAACAGTTTCAGAGCTCAGTCGACGCTTGCTCGTATCAGAGTCAACGTGAACAGTCCGATTCAAAATGGACGCACCAGAAGTAGTCCAGTGAATTTTTCAGCAGTCGAGTCTGGAGAGGAGCCGAACTCAGTGGTTTCCCCACTTCAGTGTCAAGTGTCTCACTCCTACCTTTTCAGTTCACCATTTTGACGCACACCGCGTGCAGCCAATTTATCTATTTGTTGGTTGACTTGACCCTTACTCAAAAAGGAATGATTTCCCACGCTGCCACAGTGCCACGCATCAAAAGTTTCTAATCTTTTGTCGCGAATCGCGATTACTCGTTTCTTCTACTCACTTCGTTGCTATAGAGCTGGACAAAACTAAAAATGATGCCCTACGGACAAGTTCTAAATATTCCAATTAAACAGGGCCCTGCACGTTCCAATTCCAACTAGGCAACTAGCCCATATATGGGCTTCATCGTATCTCTTTCTCATGCCGACGAATTAATGACTCATAAGTTCTCCGTATCTTTGTTCCGTAGAATCTCTGTGTCGTGAGTCATTTTTAGATCCACTAATCAACCCGCATTAAATTTCTTAAATCTAAGTTCGACACAGAAATATTCGTTTTCCCGTCAATTCGATTTCACCGCAAGAGGCGTCGCCTCGTGTCCTAACCAACTCATTGATCCTCCGGTTCATGGCCTCTGTACCCTCTTCCCCTTCCTCTCCCCTCTTCCTATGGAATTTTCCTTTTCTCGAAACACTTTTGCAATCGACGCTGTAGGTAATTTTGCCACCATGGCCGGATTGCTTCAGTCTGTGACCTCGTCTCTCGTCCCGTCTTGGTGGGAGATAGAGATTACTCTCACCGCCGCATTTTTGGTGATCCTTCTGTATTCGTTTTACGAGAAACGATTTGCTTGTCGTTTTCCCGGTCATGGAGTAGGAGGAGCGACGGCGATCGCCGGAGATGGAACGAGGGCCATGGTTGGGAGGGACGAGGGCGATTTTCTGGTTAAGCTTCCTTTTTCTTAGAGAACGCCGCTCTTGATTAAGTTTTTGTGTATAGAAGCAATCGATTGACTGTTCTTAAATTAATATATTCTTATTATTTTTTAAAGCAATGCAATTGAGTTTACTACTGTAGTAATTTGATTAATTATTTAGGAGCCCTGTAATTGTCCAAATTCACAGTTATTGCTAAGAGCTGCTGTACCCCCGTTTACAAAATAACCAAAAACGTCATACTATGTATACTAGTATTGGACCTGACAGTATCCGGAATTATAGTTGGTACCAGTACTGATCCAAGTAATTCTTAGGTGATATTAATGACTAATTTTTCCAAACCTTTAAAACTACAAATTTCCTAGTATAATTATGAATTTTGCGAATCTGGTTTCTAAGGGAGAGAACTGAATTTCATGGAATAATTCTTCAATTCTTTGACATGCAGTTCTGCACTTATTTTTGTAGATGAGTCAGATTAGAGGAGACTGCGATGGCCCTTGTGCGTATGTAGTAAAGGTACGTGTTTTCAGCCACTTAGCTTTCAAGCAACTGGCATGCAACAAAAACAGTAGGTATTCTGAAGGGTTCTTTGATGCAATCTTTTAACCCTATATAAGCAACAGCATGTGAAAAGATTTCAACTTAAGTTTTACCAGAAAAAGTTTGGTACTATCCTGTTGATCGAGTACTGAGATTATCCTTTTTAGTGTTAAAATCATACATTTTTCTTTCCATTTATTGAATTATTGCTTGTTTCTTATGTCAAACATACAAAATTTAGTCTCTCTCTTCCTTTCAGCTGGAACTTTTGGCTGCTAAGAATTTAGTTGGTGCGAACTTGAATGGAACATCAGATCCATATGCAATGTTGACCTGTTGTGACCAGAAGCGCTTTAGGTAAAAGTTGCCTTTACATTAATATTTAATCTCTCTTTACAATTTAGGTGGTTTCTTCTTTATTGCCTGAACATTTGATAGCTAAATGCCTTTTGATACTATGGCAGTTCAATGGTTCCAGGGTCGAGAAATCCTATGTGGGGTGAGGAGTTCAACTTTTTTGTGGACTCTCTTCCTGCACAGGTTAGTTTTATTTAAAAGCTCAATTCTTTTAGGTGGCTTAACACTGTATGCACTTTATTCATCTATTTATTTATTGTTAGCAGATAAATGTAACAATATATGACTGGGATATAATATGGAAGAGCACAGTATTGGGATCAGTTACAGTTCTGGTTGAAACCGAAGGGCTGACGGGACCAGTTTGGCATACACTGAACAGCACGTCAGGTCAGGTATCATATGAGCTGTTAACCCTGACCTTTATAAATGAATAACTGATTTATTTGTTAATATTTTTTTAAGTATTGTCTGTCTACTTAAATATATATTTTTTTTTCTCTAGGTTTGCCTTCATATTAAAACAACAAGGATTCCTCAAAGTTCTTCCAGGTTAATTTTTGGGTTATCTTACCTTTCTTGATGGATTATGATATTTTTCTAACAAATTAAAACAATAAAAATGAAAATTGAAAGACAATGACAGGATGCAAAAATAAACTGAAATATTTTTGAAGGTGAACAGCAAAAAGCATGATAGATAATTTTGTCAAAATTTTATAGGAGTGTTAATACCCTTGCTGGTGCGGCTAGAAGGAGAATTTCTTCAGATAAACAAGTACCTACAGTTGTACATCAGAAACCTGGGCCTCTACAAACTATATTTCTCCTCCCCCCTGATGAGGTAGCCTCTAAATTGAGGGTTTGTGCATCTATTGTCTATGTACTGTACTGTGTATATAGACAGCATGCATCAATAAGTGTTCGAGTATATTTTTTTGTTTATGTACATGTGGTGTAAATTGATATGGCCTATATACACTGTATGCGTAAGCATCAAGGACACCTAATGCTTTGGATACTCTCAGTGAAGTTGATGTTAGAAGTTATGATCTTAAATTAGAATATAGTTATTTGGTGATATAGATAAAAACATGCAAAACGTAAGTAAATGATTACACTATATCGATCAGCTTCTTTTTATTGTGAAATTTCAGTGAATACTTACTACATAATTGTTACTTTTATCAGGCTGTTGATCACCATTATTCGTGTGCACTGGAGAGATCCTTTTTGTACCATGGTCGGATGTATGTTTCAGCCTGGCATGTTTGCTTTCATTCAAATGTGTTTTCTAAGCAAATTAAGGTTAGGTGATCTTGTGCTAGATAATAGACATATTTGCATCAATTTTTGGACTAGTCTTTCTAAATTTGTACCTACTGTAAGTATACTTACTACTATCTAGTATTTTGATATTATAGCATACTTTGGGAAATTGACTTTCTTTTCATTGTTGATGTCTGACAACGTGTGTCAGACACTTTTCATATTTATCTTATTGAAGTTCCCTTACTGTGTGGGCTATGGATTTAAGAGTTTCAGCATTGTGGTTTATTATTCTCCAGAGACTAAGGTTTATCGATGTCTGTTCACTGAGCTAGCAAAAGAAGTGTCTGTCATAGTAAATTTATATGTTAGGTTCCTATAATGGATGTCTTTCCTTGTCCATGCAATTTTTTGAGTTGGTCTTTTTTTTTTGGCAGGTTGTTGTTCCGCTAGGAGATATTTACGAGGTTTGTGCATTCCCCTTAATTTTATTTATTTTATCGTGATAGATTTTTTAGACGTATTAGTCGTACTTTGTTGCAAATGTACCTCTCTTTTGTTTGATATCTAGTTTTATGACCGAATTCAATGGAGACTGTTATATTTCAAACTTTGACCTAAATTTAGATCTAAATGGAATTGTTCATGAGGTTTGTATAATCAGCTGTTCTTAGGTGCTTGCCTCTCAGTACTTAGCATGCCATCTGTTACTGTATTTTTTCTTATAACTACAAATTCTTACATCTGCATTTCATTTACTATTAGTACTGCAGATTAAACGTAGTCAACATGCTGTTATTAATCCTGCTATAACAATTGTTCTTCGTACTGGTGCTGGGGGCCATGGTGTACCACCTCTCGGTAGCCCGGATGGTATTTTTCTTTGTATTGAACATACCAATAATTCTTTGTTTTAATTTTGGTTCCTTATCGAACTGTGGAAAAAATCATTTGTAATATAATTGCTCCTCCTTTACACTTTGATTGTTAGGGTCACAGAAAATTTTCTTTTCTTGTCTTTCGAAACTGCACCCGGTACTTGCCTTAATTGCAAATAATATACAGCATTTTTCATATTTGTGCATAATTCATATTGTTTTCTGGTTGTTCTAACACCAAAGCACTTAAACTGAGGTTAGATGAGCGAGTATGATTAAGTTGCCTCAAATGTATGCCTAGGGTTCTCAACTTATTCCTTCATTTAATCAAGTCAAGCTTGAAACAAATATCGAATCTACTTTGTTTTGGTTTAACTCTTGTTTTCAGTTCAAAAAAGGACCTTAAACTATCAATATATCAATAAGGCTTACCTCTTCCTTCGCACTAACCTAATGACGCAGGCTGATGCATATATTGTAAGATGTTGGGTCTTGCATATGTGAAAAGTGTTGTCTGTTGTTTGCTCATACTTCATAGATGTTGGATGTTATTTGCGAAAGAGTTTATAAACTTTTGGAGTCTGAGGGGCAGAGGAATTTTATACCCTGTTCAAAGGCCTGGTTTCTCATTCCAATCCCTTATCTTGCACTAAGGCCTAGGTTTCTCATTCCTTCATGTTTGCTTTTCAGGGAAAGTCAGGTACAAGTTTGCATCATTTTGGAATAGAAATCACACCTACCGAGCTTTACAAAAGGCTGTCAAGAACTACCACGCGATGTTGGAGGCTGAGAAGCAGGTACTCTTTATGCTAGGAAGTTTGCGAAAGTGCCAAAATTTGTATGAAATTTCAAAAAATCCTTTGTTTTCAATATTTCCGAGGAAGTTTACCCTCTTTTAGGAGGGTGATTTTTCTGTGCTATGTTGGAAGAATTCACACAAATTAAAGGGATAGAATTAAATGCGGAATTTGGGTAACCAACTGAGATTTTTTTTTTTTCTCTTTTTTTGTTGGCATTTTGTGATTCTGTGGTGATGAAATAGCTTTGTTATGTTGGAATTGTATTGTAGTAATGGTTAGATTGTCTTACCTTCGGCATTTCTACTGACGAGTTCAATTCCTATCATATATCATAGTACCCTGTGCTTCTTTCTTGTCCAGTAGTCCCCTTCAACTGTTTAGCCTGCTTTCCGGTCCACCTACCTCTTTTTTCAAACATATTCAACATGAACTATATTCCAGTCCATCAATTTTTGTTCATTTATAATATCCCTAAGTCCCTTCCTCTCTCTCTGCTCTCTCTCTCGATCTCTCCCCTCCACAATATATGAAGCTTTTTAGCTCTTATGCAATGGACAAAGATACAAAACATTGCTTTGAGGAAGCCTGCTATCAAATGGGCAAAAATATAATAATCATACACAAATTAAGAAGAAAAAAAAAAACTGTGATGGAGACTTACAGGCCTTTTTCTGATCTCTGTGTGTATTGCCACAACTTTGAGATAAATATAATAAGCACACATTTACTATGTTTTTGTTTAATTCTTTCTTGATATCATCTTTTACCATGTTGGATTGTTCATTATGTTGTGGAAATCCTTTGTAACCCATATAGAAAATTAGGTTTTTTTTTTGTACTTTTGTTTTTCTTTATTCATTTCTTTGGACTGATGAGGAAAGTTGGGACCTTGAGGGCAGGACCATGGGCATATATAGTTGACTCCTTTTTTTTCTTCTCCTATTTCTTAAAGTTCCATTTTTCATGACTGAGAGAAGTAATGGGATGTGCCATCCTAACATGAGAAGGTCGCATGATTCCAAACACTTGTTTATCCTTGGCAATCTGATGCTCTAGACTGCTCAGGATTCAAATTATATATTATCTGCACTTCACATTTCTTTACAGTTTTGGGAATTTAAGTCTCTACTATTCATTAAATATATATTGCTTTTTCTTAAATAATGTGAACGGAATATTAGTAAAAGGAAGTTTTTTAAGGGCCTGTATTCTTTATTTTCGTCTAGTGAAGCACCAAATCAAAGTGAGAAAACAACTCTTTGAAAGACCCAAGAGCCAGTAGAGACATACCTTTTTTTTTTTTTTTGAAAGTCCGTAAAGTGGTGAGCGGGGCTCGAACTCTCGTCCTTTGGGGTATCCACAGTCCTAGGACTTTTTCCTAGCCAACTGTGCTACCGCCCCCATTCATTAGAGACATGCCTTTCAATTTCTCAATGAAGTGGGGTCTTTTGCAAAAATAATTAGATGAGCACACCTCTACACTGTTTGAAGTTTGTAGGAACTTTTTTGTGAATTTGTGCGTATGTTAATTACTTCAACCATTTTCAACACAGCTGTTGTTATTTTCTTTTAACTTAGTTATATCAATTATTATGTTTGATATCTCCCTCTCTCTATCTCGCTCGCTTGCTTACATGTATATTTGTTTTCCTTTGCTCATATGGCTATATATAATCTCTAATTCTTTCCACAGGAATGGGCGCAATCAGCATTGCGTGCACATAGTACTTCAATCAAAGGAATGAGCAAGAGGCTGTCTGAAGTCCCTGAAGCCAGCATAGGTGTCGCTGCGAAGACGCAATCTTTCATCAAGGAGGAAGTTCTTGTTAGCATATTTAATGTATGATTTTACTACTAGTTATTTATTGGTAGAGCTTGCAGTAACTCAACCTGGTTGATATAGATGTAGACCAATCAAAATCTTTCATGAATTAGGACCTGCTGCGGGTTGTGTCAGTTTGACTCTGGCTGGTCAAGTGAGGTCTGGCCATTAATTTTCTATTATTTGTTGAACTTAAAAAAGGATTGATCCTAGTTAGCCCTTAGTAATGTACCAAATAATTAAGGCTAATATGTTTCGGGAACTAACAAAATTTTTGGACAGGACAATGGAAATTAATGATGCTCTAGTGGGTGGGTTCTGGCCTAAAGTTCTTGATCTGTAGTAGTTCATTTCAGACCAAGTGCCCGACCAATTTATATTTCTAAATAAAAGATGCCAATCTGACCTGACCTGATCCATTGATACCCTACTAATTTACGTTATTTTCTTCTTCAAGTGTGCTTTGACTTTTATTTGTCTTAATTCTAGGGTACTTTTCCCTGTACTGCGGAGCAGTTTTTCATTCAGTTACTAAGTGATGACTCAAAGTTTCTTGAGGAATACCGTTCTGAAAGGAAATGATACCGATCTCAGTGTAAGTATTACTTTTATCACGAACATTGGAAGTCATCAAAAGCAGAATTACATTTCCGTCAACTTTGTACTGGAATTGACCTGAATAGTGTGATAGACTCTTCTTGTTCAAATTTTGAAAATGTGGGAAGTGATTCTTTTTGTAGAGTTTTTAACTAAGCCTAAATTTGGTAATAAAACTATATAATACTCTGAGAAAACCACTGCAGCTCTGCAATTATGTTGTAGAATAGGGGCTACGTTTATCTGGTCTTTTGTTAATTTTTTCATTAAATGTAGAGAATATTCTATGGAAGGATTGGAAAGTTATCTCCAATATGCTTCATAGTAGAATGGGTTTTAACCATTTTGTTTATATATTTATTTTTTGTATGCAGCTGGGTCAGTGGCATGCTGCTGATGAGTATGATGGGGAGGTCAGAGAAATAACATTCAGATCAGTGTGCAACAGCCCTATGTGCCCTCCTGACACTGCCATGACAGAATGGCAACATGCCGTTTTGTCATCCGATAAAAATAGCCTTGTTAGTTCTGCTCTTTAAAAGAAGCTAATTTTTTTTTTAGTTGTGTTGGAACTAATCAATATTTACTATATTTGCAATCAATTCTCAATAGAAGTTGCTATTGATGTTGATTTCAACTGGCCTTGCCATCCTGAACTAATTCTGCCCTAAGCAACCTGGTGTTTTCAGTACATGAAGAAACTATGTATTGAATGTACAAAAATAATTTGTGTCATAGTGAATAAAGATCCGGACTTGTGCTTTGAAGTTATTGGTTTCGAGTCCTGCAGGGTGACTATTGAGTTTATACGCCATTTACAACACTTCTTCTCTTAGTTGGGCCAGACCAGCTCAAGGCTGATATCCCTCGGGCCTTGTCAGGCTGAGAATTTGAGGGACCTGGTTACTGGGTCTGCTGGTGCCATGCCATTCTATGAGAAGGCATGCCAGGCCTGGGTTTAGGGATCATGTCCCCACATGGCCATTTCTACCTTTACTGCCAGCATTCTTTTGAATGTTTGTAGTTCAATTTCATCTTCTTCCAAAACTGAAGGAATTGTAAGCTCACTAAGAAGTCTAGTTCCAATATTGGCAGTTTTTAGTGGGATATACCTTTTCTGTTTGTTTAGTGCAATGACTGATTATTAGTTTTAAATGTGAGAATTCTTGGTTGTCATTTGCAAATAAAATAAAAATTTGTCTGTAATTTGTGAATAGCTGTTGACTGTTTTGGTCATTCTTAAGTCATAATTTGTTGTTAATATGTTTATTTATTTTAATTCAGGTCTTTGAGACAGTCCAGCAGGCACATGATGTTCCCTTTGGCTCATGCTTTGAGGTACCTTTCCCAGGAAACTTGTTCTTTTGGCAAGAGTGTATGGTATCTACCATACAGTATTACTAGTTTAAGCCGGAAGGTTACATGAGTTCACTGCCCTCGTTGGCTTGGCCTCTGATATCTTTGTCATTGTATGCATAAGGAATAATAACTAGTTATACAAATGGAAATCAATTGAGTGAAGAACCAAACAAATAGAAAAATCCATCAAAAAGTAAGTTAAGTTTGTGTCAAAACGGGCATAAGAAATGGTGCAGCCACCCGTTATCGATGCTTGGTAACAGTACTAGTATTGGACAACTTGATTTGTATTTAATGAAAATATCATTGTTGCTATTCTTTCAGATACACTGTAGGTGGTCTTTAAAAACTACATCAGATTCTTCATGTACCCTTGATATCAGAGTTGGTAAGAGACATCAGATTCTCTTTCATTCAGTTGACTCATTCTGTTTAATCTTAATAATGGGTTTAAAATTTCACAGGAGCCCATTTCAAGAAGTGGTGTATTATGCAATCTAAGATCAAGACTGGAGCTGTTGATGAGGTAGCTATTTTATTAGTGCATTTTCTCGACTTAATGTTTGGTTACTTTTCTACATCTAAAGAGTGCTCGTTTTTCTTTGTTGGCAGTATAAGAAGGGAATGACCCAGATGTTGGATGTTGCAAAGAAATACCTACTCAAGGCTAATGTTTCAGATGAGATCAGTGACACAGTATCAGAAACTAAACCAACCGATCAAGAATAGAAGTTTACTATTTGCTTGTCATGTACAAAATTTAGACTAAAATCTCGAGATGCATTATCTGTTAAGGCCGGTAAATATCACTCATTGTACTTGGTTATTATACAAGCTTGCCACCCAGCCTTCAACTAAGTGAACTTGTGGTGCGTGCATTTGGATCATTGAATGTAAAAATTTTGCCCTATGGTCTATGGAGTATATTGTTGGTGCAATTTTGGAGAAACGTAATGTCAATATTTCGTAGTTCGTACTGAATATGTTGGTGTATTTTCTGTTCTATTGACGCCGCCTAAATATCATTTGTGATTATGTATTAGCCCTTGTGTACTCGCTTTCTATGAGCCTTTAACAAAATGGGGAAGTAAGGAAAGGTGCAATTAGAAAACTTAATTTTGCGGTCCAAACCATTGTACAGAAGGGCCCAACTTTAATTCACACAATAAAGGCTAAAACTTATTTCAAATTTGAGGCCCAAAAGCGGATCCAAATTCTTGTTTGTCTTCTTTCTTCTTCGAGGGAACTTATCCTTTAAGCAGCTGGTTTCGTTGCATCCTCATGGAGTGCCCGATGACACTCCCGACAAAGGTCGGTAGCGTGCCCCTCAATTTCTTGTCATGCTCCATCGGTCTTAACTCGTCACGATTCTCTGCTTCGAGTAGTTGGTCTCTATGCTCTCTGACGTACAGTTTTCCCGGGAAGAACTCTTCTAGGCATTTAGTCCCTGGTGCGTTCTTCTCTTTTTATATCCCATGTTCTAAATTTGGTTCTTATTTGACACGCAAGGTGCTAATTTTTGGTTAATCCAGTTCAATCCACGAGTTCAAGTGAAGCTGGTGTAGAGTCTAACTCAGAGACATCTGAATGGGCCATACAAGGTATGCTAATCCTCTGAAATGTCAATTTGGAGAACTAAAATATACATTTTTTGTTTGTTTGGGAGTCCAAAAAGTTTGAATATTGGGGTTGTTATTGTGGGCATACTGTTTATTTCAGCACTATTGTAGTTAATGCTTTAAATAAGCAATCTGTACCTTCTTGTACAATCTTTTAATAAATTGAATGTGTAGTCTGTACTCTATGTAGCAAACTTGTTTAGTTGAATATGCTTGTCAAACCAAGGATTATATTGGACAGGTTGTCCGGACAGGTGTTCATTGGTATTATGTGAACAAAATGCAGCACTTCTTCCCAAATTATTCCAAGTAAACCCAAAACAAAGCCCATTATAACCTCAAAATTAATCCTCCGGTGCATGCGTTAAGCGTCACATGTACCTTTATCTGTTTAATTGTCCTTTTTCTTTATTAAAAGAAAAGCAACAAGCTAAGAAGAATAACTTCAAGTGGGAAAACTGGTAGCATGCTGGCTGATAATAGAACAGATGAAAATGTTATGCTGATCAATACTGAACCGAAAGAAAATTCCAAGTGGGAGACTGGGTATACCTTAAATTGAAACCTATGGAATGTCCTTTATGTTTATCCTTGGTTAAACAATCCCAAATTTCAACGTCGAGCTAAAACTGGTTGTTAGTTGTTACAAGAATATCCGCTTTTAATACAACAGATTTTTATGCCTTGAGGAAGGAGGTAGAGGCTACCTCAGAGCGGGTCAAAGAAATCATGGCCTCTGCTGGGCTGGAGCAGCTAGAAGCCGAACGAGACTCACTTGACCAAAAATCAGCTGATAGCTCTTTGTGGGATGATCCTTCCAAAGCACAGGAAATCATGGTTGCCTTGACCGATGTAAAGGATAAAATCAAAACTCTCAAGGACTTTATGACCCAGGTTTGTTTCTAATGTGACTTTATTTAGGGTTTTGTTTTGGGTATTTTGCCTCCTGATTATGGTATTTTGCAAATAACAGCCAATATGTCAATTGTCTACTGCCATTTAAGGATTTATGACACACTTTCAATTCTAGTAATTAATGGTATATTCCAACTAATATTTACATTTTTTTTTTGGCTTAGTTGAAGTGCATTCTCAGTGAAGGTACATCTTGTTCTCCAAGTTAAAAAATGAACTAGTTTAGAAGCAATTTAATTCTGTTTGATTATAATAGGACTACTAAGCATTTTTATTTATCGACTTAATAGTGCTTTAGCTGTTTGGTGAGAGGAAAATCTCAAGTGTATATAGTTATGTGCTATTCCCATTTTTTTTATTTAATTTGCATGCAATACACAAGTCCACCTGTTGAGATTTATTGTATGTTGTTGGGTGTTTATGGGCCTAATTAGGGTTAGGCCCGTGTCATTATGAGATAATCTAGGGTAAATCTAGAGTGAATCTAGAGTATTAATTGTAAGATTGTGTTGTAAGGCTATATAAGCCCGAGCCATTAGTCAATAAAATATAACTTTTGCTCATTAAACTATATGGTATCAGAGCCGTCTAATTAGGATTAGGGTTAGCTACAGAAAAAAAAAAAAAAAAATCGTTACTGTAGCATTCGCTACTGTAGCGCCATCTGCTACTGTCTGGGCCAGCAAGGTCGCCGCCAGGGCCCCTGCTCCGCCAGGCCGCCGCTGGCTTCTGCTAGGGTTCCGCTAGGCACCTCTACTGGCCGTCGCCACTGCTCTGGTTCCGCTAGGCCGCCGCTGCTAGGGTTTCTGCTAGGGCCGCCACCCGCTGGTCTCTGCTTGCTGGGATGGTTCAACCTCTCTCTCCTTTTTTTTCTCAACCTAAGAAAACCAGATCTGTTTACTCTCTCTCTATCGCTATCTGTTGCCTTTACTATCGCTATCTCTCTTTTCTCTTTTCTCTTTTATCTGCTGGTCCGATTATGGTGATCTGTTGATTTGAAAAAAAAAAAAAAAAAAAAAAGAAAAGGGAAAAGCAACCTCTCTTTATGAGATAGATCTGGAAGGGTTTTGTGATTTAATCGGGTTCGACTCGAATCTTGATGAGATAGATCAAGATCGGGTCAAGAAGACGAGGTAGGAGGGATTCGAACTTAGAACGGTGTGCGACAAGGGGATCTGAGTCGGATTAATGGCCGAAGGAGGCAAGAATCCGATGGAGGAGATTAGGGCAAAGCTGAGCGTCACTGAGCTCCAGATGCTGATGCGAGCGTTCAGTGCGGCTGCGTGTGAAAGCAGGATTGGGCTCCAGTCTGGTGCAGCAGGATTTCCAGGGGTGAAGTCAGCACTAGTGGCCTCCGATTCAGGTAACACAGGATACAGGAGCGAGATTCGACAGTGCTACAAGTGCGGGGAAATAGGTCACCTGCGACAGCTTGTCCTAAGCCACCAAAGGAGAAAGATGCATGTGAGCGGGGACAGTCTGGGAGTTGCAGTCGCGGCAGTGGAGGTCACAGAGGTGGTGGAAGAGGGGGCTACCGGGCAAATCTGATGGTAGCAGAGGGCGAGAGTGAGGAGATACTGAAGAAGAAGCAGAAAGCAACAGGTAATGGGTCGCCTTCACCCAGGGGTAACTTTGCTTGTTTTGCTCACTCGGCCACAGGTGTTTGTGATTCACTTGCTCTTGCCTCGATATCTACCACTAGATCAACAGAGTGGATAGTTGACTCTGGTGCATCCCGCCACGTGACTGGTGCTGCTAGAGAGTTTTCTTCCTATACTCACCTAACAGTCCCAGAGAGCATTCAGACAGCCGATGGTACGGCCCAGCCCGTGGTTGGTAAAGGTACTGTGAGATGTACTGATTCAGTGACTCTGACCAATGTGTTGCATGCTCCTTCCTTTCCCGTAAATCTGGTGTCCATTAGTGCTATTATTCGTGAGCAGAAATGCATCGTGACCTTTGATATTCCGAAGATGGTTTTTCAGGAGAAGAGGACAGGTCGGATACTTGGAACTGGCACATGGCGTGATGGGTTGTGGTACATGGACAGAAAAGGGATGGACACAGCGCTGGCATCTGTGGTCGATAAAGTGGGGGCAGGAGGATCTGGGGTGAGTGTGGAGGATGAGTTGCTTCTGATTCATAGGCGGATGGGGCACCCTTCCTTCAGCCTACTGGAACGTTTGTATCCATCAAAGTATGAGAAAGCTGACAAACAAAAACTTGTGTGTGATGGATGTGAGTTTGGGAAGCATACAAGGAGTTCGTATGTAAGCTCAGGAAGTAGGAGTTCTCATGCCTTTGATCTGGTACATTCCGACGTGTGGGGGCCTTGTCCCACAACTACGGTGAACGGATTTAGGTACTTTGTTTCCTTCATTGATTGCTTTTCTCGTGTGACTTGGCTCTATCTGATGAAAAACAAGAGTGATGTGTTTGCTTGCTTCAAAGACTTTCACAAAGGGGTTCAGACTCAATACGGTGCAGTTGTGAAGGTATTGAGGTCTGACAATGGGACAGATTACACCAATGGAGCGTTTGGGGAGTACTTGTCATCCCAGGGAATACAACATCAAACCACTTGCCCGTACACACCAGAGCAGAATGGGGTAGCCGAACGGAAAAAACAGGCATCTCCTTGAGGTGACCCGGAGTATGATGATGTCGATGAATGTACCAAAGTACTTGTGGGGGCAAGCAGTCTTGACAGCAGCCTATTTGATCAATAGGATGCCCTCGCGGGTATTGGATTGGAAGTCTCCGATTGAGATGTTGAGAGGTAAGAAAGAAGATGTTCTTCCTCTAAAAACCTTTGGCTGTGTGTGCTTCGTGCAAAACAACAGACCAAATGTGGGAAAACTGGATCCAAGGGCTGTGAAGTGTGTGTTCGTTGGGTACTCGGCTACTCAGAAGGGGTATGTTTGCTGGAGTCCTGTGGAGAAGAGGTTGTTTGTTAGTATGGATGTCACATTTAGAGAGCTTGAGCCATACTACTCCTCTCAGGTCGCATCGCCCTTTGGGGACTCGCTCGATACAGGAGGTACGAGGCGAGAGGAGGAGGATAGCAGTAGTGGTGAGCGGAGGCTGGTGAGTGTGGGGGATATCCCTTGTCCGCTTGTCCCTCATCCGCCGATTGTGGAGTCGGCTGCTGAGGAGTTGGCTGTGGTGCCGGAACGGATGGAACGGGTTGAACCCGAGAATGATGGAACTCAGGCTCAGGGGGAGCTGAGAGTGTACACGAGGAGAAGAAAGCAGAATGAGGGAACTGTGCCTACAGTGCCACTTGTGCCAAGTCCCTTGTCCCTACCTCCTCCGACTCCTGAGACACCTACACCATCCACCTCAGACTCAGAGTACACAGGTGATATGATTCCTCTCTCTACTCCTCCCGCTCCTTTATCGGTAAGGAGGACTTCTCGCAGCAATGCGGGAGTTCCCCCTGATCGATATGGCTTTCCACATGATATTGCCCAGTTTGTCTCTTACTCTCACATATCACCGGTACATGGAGCATTCATTGCATCTTTGGACACTGTCTCTATCCCTAAGTGTTGGCAGGTGGCTAAGGAGGATCCAAAGTGGAAAGCTGCCATGCTAGAGGAACTTGGGGCTTTGGACAAGAACAAAACTTGGGAGCTTGTGTCACTACCACCAGGCAAGAAGGCAGTTGGTTGCAAGTGGGTCTTTACTGTGAAGCAAAACCCAGAGGGGCTGGTTGAGCGCTACAAGGCCCGATTGGTAGCAAAGGGGTACAGTCAGACTTATGGCATCGACTATGATGAGACCTTTGCACCCGTGGCAAAGATGAGCACAGTGCGAACACTGGTTTCCTTGGCAGCAAATGGGGGTTGGAAGTTACACCAGCTCGATGTGAAGAATGCCTTTCTCCATGGTGATTTGTTGGAGGAGGTGTACATGGAGGTACCACCAGGTTTTGGCACGAAACAGACGGTTGGTAAGGTGTGCAGGCTCAAGAAATCTCTTTATGGGCTGAAGCAGTCTCCTCGAGCCTGGTTTGACAGGTTTAGGAGAGCTATGATAGGCATGGGGTATCGGCAGACCAATGCAGACCATACAGTGTTCTTTAGGCGACATGGAGTTCACACTACGATGCTTGCGGTGTATGTGGACGACATGATTATCACTGGTGATGATGATAGTGAGATTGCTCAGCTAAAGGCTAGATTGGGCAAGGAGTTTGAGGTAAAGGACTTGGGACAGCTGAGATACTTCCTTGGGATTGAGGTCGCTCGTGGTGCAGAGGGGATTGTGTTATCTCAAAGGAAGTATGTGCTAGATTTGCTTACAGAGACAGGTATGCTGGGGTGCAAGCCTGCGACTACTCCCATTGACCAGAAATCCAAGCTGGGTGCTGAGGCAGGAGAGCCAGTTGATAGAGAGAGGTACCAGAGATTGGTGGGTCGCTTGATCTATCTGAGCCACACTCATCCCGACATATCCTTTGCTGTGAGTGTGGTGAGCCGCTATATGCATGACCCTAGAGAGGGTCACATGGATGCTGTGTACCAGATTCTGAGGTACCTGAAGAGTGCACCAGGAAAGGGGTTGATTTTCAGGAAGAATGGGCACTTGAATATTGAGGGCTATTGTGATTCAGACTGGGCTAGTTGTGCTGATGACAGGAAGTCCACGTCTGGATATTGCATGTTTGTAGGAGGCAATCTGGTCTCCTGGAAGAGCAAGAAGCAGACAGTGGTTGCACGATCCACGGCCGAGGCAGAGTACAGGGCCATGGCCTTAAGCGTGGTAGAGATGTTGTGGTTGAGAGCCTTGCTGGTGGAGCTCAAGATGGACCAAGGGGCCCAAATGAAGTTATGGTGCGATAACAAGTCAGCCATCAGTATCGCTAACAATCCAGTGCAGCATGATAGGACCAAGCATATCGAGATTGATAGGTTCTTCATCAAGGAGAAGTTGAACAGTGGACTCTTGGAGTTAGGGCATGTTGCAACTAAAGACCAAGCAGCAGATTGTCTGACGAAAGGACTAAATTCGTTGGACTTAGCGAGAGGATGTGACAAGATGGGCTTAGTGGATATCTTTCGCCCATCTTGAGGGGGAGTGTTGAGATTTATTGTATGTTGTTGGGTGTTTATGGGCCTAATTAGGGTTAGGCCCGTGTCATTATGAGATAATCTAGGGTAAATCTAGATTGAATCTAGAGTATTAATTGTAGGATTGTGTTGTAAGGCTGTATAAGCTCGAGCCATTAGTCAATAAAATATAACTTTTGCTCATTAAACTATACCACCTAACTTGCATATTAAATTAATAATTATTGTCCTATATAGATAGAAGAAGCTGAAACAATAGTAACGCTAACTGAAGAATTAGAATCAACTGACACTTCGCTTCTTCAAGAGGCATTGATAATTATAAGACGTTTAAATAAAGGATTGGATCAGTATGAGATGACTCAGCTTCTTTCCGGGCCTTATGACAAGGAAGGTGCAGTTATCAATATCAGTGCTGGTGCTGGTGGTACTGATGCGCAGGTACACATCTTATTTGTTCCTTTCCAAGGTTTCTTTTGTTTCAATCTATTTTGAAAAGAATAACTCTCAACAATTAAATGAATGCTACAGTAAATTTCAGCGAGTATATTATAATGAGTAGGGTTAAAATGCCCCATTCATGCCCCACATCCTTATCTCTGTCTTCAAAGTTCAAACAGGCAATCTGAACCGTTCAACATGATATCTATATTAAAATGTGCTTGGAGACCAAATTTTATATTTTTTGCAAAAAATTCACTCTTTTTGTAGATAGGTACAAAATCATTGTTTTTTGGATGGTCCAAAAAGAGTGATTCTGTACCTATCTAAAAAAATAGTAAAATTTTTCCAAAAAATATAAAATTTGGTCTCCAAACACATTTTAAAATGGAGATCATGTTGAGTGGTTCGGATCGCCTGTTTGGACTTTGAAAAAGGAGATAAGGGTGTGAGGCATGGAAACAATATTGGACTTTGAAAATGGAGATAAGGATGTGGGGCATGGAAACAACGAGGCATTTTAACCCTACTCTATTATAAGAGTAAGGCTTAGGTGCTATGGATAGCATAAGGTCTTCTGTGCTGCGTCCTAAAAAATCTATCGTATAAATTTCAAACTTCGATCTAAGTAGCTCAGTAAATTGGTTATATAATTAACTTGTAGAATAAAAGATGGCAAAATATGGCTTAAAAATGGCTTAAAAATAAAAGAAAATTGCCAATATTTTAGGCCATTTTTTTGCCATCTTTCATAAATCATAAAAAATAGTAAAAAAATTTCAAAAATAGTAAAAATTGGTATTTTACAAGTTCATTATATAACCAATTTACTGAGCTACTTAGATCGAAGTTTGAAGTTTATACGATAGGTTTTTGAGACCGTAGCACATAAGGCCTTATGCTATCCATATCATCTAAGCCTTACTCCTATTATAATACCCCTTGCCTTTTCATATTAGCTCCCCCATGATGGTTTAAAACTACTTTATCTCTTAGGTTGATTTTAATATAATTTCGTCTCAAGGAAATGATACTTATTCAGGTAAAAGAAAATTAGTCAATATTTAACAGAGAACTTCTGCATGACCTGATATTAAATTTGTTTGTTATCTGCAAGTTGGGTTTTATTCTCTAGTACCAGAAACATGACACTTCACTGGTGGTGATATAAAATTTGGGTTTACATTGCAAAAATCTGTTAATTCTGTCACGTCACTTTCCTTAGTTGTTCTCTGTTAAAACTCGGGCTTTTCTCCAGTGCAGGATTGGGCTGATATGCTTCTCAGGATGTATGTGAGGTGGGGTGAGAAACAGAGGTACAAGGTGAAAGTAACCGAGAAATCTCTAGGAGAAGAAGCTGGAATAAAATCAGCCACTATTGAAGTAGAAGGCCGGTATGCTTATGGGTATCTCTCTGGAGAGAAGGGGACCCACCGCATCGTTCGTCAGTCACCATTCAATTCTAAAGGTCTTCGACAGGTATTTAGGAGCTCATAATATCATTTTTTCAGAAATTTGTATATTATTTCCTATTCTTAGAGGAAGACAAATTTAAATCTGATAGGGAAAAAAATATGGTAATACAGTAGTGAAATTATTTAATGTTGCATTCAAAAGGGAAAGAAATTTGTAGCATAAGCTTTCACCTTTGAGGGTACTTTGTTTAAAACGAGGAATGATTCATTACAGACAAGCTTTGCTGGGGTGGAAGTGATGCCACTCCTTCCGGAATCCGCTGATTTAGATATCCCAGAGCAGGACTTGGAGATAACCACATCGAGAGCTGGCGGCAGTGGCGGCCAGAATGTGAACAAGGTCGAGACAGCTGTGCGCATTGTTCATATCCCTACTGGTGTGACTGTCCGTTGCACAGGTTTGGCATTTTTTATCTAGTGCTTTAATTTTACTTCTTGTACCTTTTCCTTTTAAGTTTGAAAAGGGTGGCTGGTAAAATTTTTTTTTTTTATTGATATATGCAAGGAAAACCAAAATAAAGGTAAGTGAATTACAACAAGTATTGATGCCTAATATTCTTTTCTTTTCTATCTAGCTAGTGCACCTTATGTTGTCTTACCTATTTTACATGCAGCTTCTTTTTTATTGTGCTGGTATGTTTTACTTAGGTATACCTTATTCTGTTCTTATTGCCATTTTATGTACTGATTGGTGGTTCATATTTTGGTAATACTTAGCTGCTTCCTTAAAATAATTAAAATCACCAAAAAGTGTTGATCCTATTCATACATGTGTTATACAGCTCATTGTAATCTACAACCCTTCTATTAAAAACTAATTTCCATGTTGTTGGTTGTGGGGATATCTCAGAGGAGAGGAGTCAACTAGCAAATAAAACAAAGGCCTTAAGCCGGCTCAAAGCCAAGCTACTTGTCATAGCTGAAGAACAACGTGCGTCTGAAATCAAACAAATAAGAGGGGATGCCGTGAAGGCCGAGTGGGGCCAGCAAATACGCAATTATGTATTTCACCCGTACAAGCTTGTCAAAGATCTCAGAACCGGTGAGGAAACATCTAATATTGCTGCTGTCATGGATGGGGAACTAGACCCTTTTATCAGGGCTTACCTAGTGTACAAGTTTACAACGGCTCGTAGTGAGGCAAGTATTGTATAACTCGTATGATGTACTTAAGCCTAAATAGTTTATTTTGTTTCAGTTACCTTTATGTTATTTTGCTGCTTATATAAACTTGAAGGAAACGGTTTACTGGTTATACTGGTCTCTTGGTTTTGATCCAAGTCATGTACTGTCATTCTTAAGAATTAGACAATAAGATTTCTCTTGAGATTTTTTCTGACCGTCCGATCAAAGATTAGATCAAATTATTTAGAGAAAAAAGATCAAGCTGGCGAGATTCTGTGCAACTATATTACAGTGCACAATATTTTCGTAAACCTACATAGCCATAATATTTTTCCATAGTTAGAAATCAAATGATTTATAAGACTTTCGATTTTTCTTTTTCTAAGAAGTGTCAATTTTTTTTTTTTTGTAAAATCAATTTGAGCCGCATGATCACGATTATGTCGATTAGACGACTGGGAAAATCACGTGGCTTACACATCCATGCAACATTTCGAGTGCGTATCTTTTGAGATATCTCATATTTTGCGTGACCGACGTATCCAGTGCCTATTCGGGAAGAGCGCAGGGGCAGTATTATTTGAGCTTTGAGATTCGTGCAGAACGTATTTGAACGGTTGAAATTTTTCAAAAAGTCACGCAAAATATGAGATATCTCAGAGGATGCGAATTCGCACATTTTTTCACCATATATATAATCTGTGACGGCGAAACTCTTGAGAATAAAAAAAAAAAAAAAAAGGAAACTATTGAGAAATGATCGTCGCCGCTGCATCAAAACCCATGCACGAATCTTGTATAAATCTAACAGTTTGTATTAGTCAGTACTTTCATCATTCATGCATGAACCATCACCAAACTTTCGGAAATATGTATCTGTCAGTACTTTAATGCATGAATTAATGAGATCAAGCAACAAGTATATCCTTGCTCTCAACTTTCAGTGTGATATTGACAATTGACTTTGCCTCCAAAAAGTCTTTAACATAAGTGTAATATTCAATATTTGATGAAAAATTAATGTGACATTGAAAGCATCACTATGTCCTGTTGTGATTACCTTATTTCAGTGGCCACAAAAAAAAAGGTGGAGGTCTAAAAGAAAAACGCAACATGATTTCGAATTTTTCTTGTTTACTGAAAACTAGGGGTGTTCAAATGGTTTGGTTTGTTCAGTTTTCAATCTTATTTCAGTGAAAAGTGAAGCCTGTCTGCAGACGGGCTTTTCATGAAATTATTAAGAAAAAGTGATCTGCGACTATGGTTGTTCAAATGGTTCGGTACATGTGGTTTTTAACCGAACCGGAAAATTTTAATTTAAATGGTTTGGTTGTTTGGATTAAATGGATCGGTTCAGTTGATTTTATGAATTATTTCGGTTTAAATGGTTCGGTTTGGTAAATCGAACCGACCGGTTTTATAATGGTTCGACTTTAGAGTTTGTTTTGGTTCATTAGTTGTTACCGATTGGATCGATTCGCTTAGTTCAAATGTTCCTTCCTTTCCTTTTCCTTCACGCCTGTGCAGAGAGAAGTATGCACCTCTGAATCTGATGTCGAATCGTCGAACTGCTCTCGTCAAATCACCGAACCGACTCTGCACGATGTCGTCGTCGCGCTCGCGCATGCGCTTCATAAATCCATCTCTCCTTGACTGTCTCTCTCTACTCTTGGTTTCCCTCTTTCTCTCATTCCTTCGAACCCTAAAGGTGTGCTCCATAACAACTGTGCAGAGAGGGAAGGGGATGGAAGGTAATCAAGTGGAGTTCACCTCGGCTACACTCCGATTTGAGGGTGAGAGATTTTGTTGAGTTTCTACATAGTATTCACCTCCGCTCCCCTCCTACCATTGTCTTTATCTTTGAATTTTTCGATTGTGGAGCAAGTAAACTCTCTGAGCAGGTTCGGTCACATCGTAGTTCACCTCCCCTCCTCTCTCCTTTCTTTTCTTTAATGATTGAGTTGTGGGTGTACTCCACAAACTCAGATTTAGAAGAAAGGAAGGGAAGGGGATGAAAGGGGTACAGATGGGAGCTACCTTCCAAATTGGGGGTAGAAATTGGGAAATGACATTAATTTTTGTGTTTTTGATTCTCCTTGACTCCCTTCCTCTTTCCTTGGCTTCCCTCCAAAATTTAAGTTATTAGAGCAAGTAAACTTGCTTGAGCAATCCGGTCACCCCTCCTCTCTCCTCTTCTTCCCAACCTGCGCTGCACTTCTCTCTTTTCTCAAATTGAACTAAACCTAAACTCTCAAAGTCTCAAAATTCCACAAACTCATTTGGAAGTTAAAATTAGCAATTCATTTTCATAGAAATTGTTTAGATTTCTATTCATATTTCGAAAACTTGAAGTTGGAGGTATCAATCTTTATTTTATTGTTTTATATTTTAAAGTTTCATTTTACTCTTTTTTATGTTTCTATCTTCTTTCTACAAAATTAAAATTAAAATTTATTTTTTATTTTAGCTAGTTTTACAAACCTTAGGCTTTAGAATAAACATATGATTAATTTTTTAATTCTTCATTTCTTTATTATTTCACCGTTTCAAACTATTTTATTTTTCTTTGACGTTTAGTTTGTATTTCTTTTGTGCATTTTGTAATTCTTATTATATTTCTGTAATAAAATTATCTTACTACTTGTATTAAAAAAGATAAATTGATATAGCGTAACAATAATTCCATCAATTCATTTCTTAGATAATAGTTTCATACATCTTATTAGGGGTTTACACCAGTTTTTTCGTACACTATTCCCTGAATCACTACAGTATGTGTATATTAGAACAAATACCTATCTTGATGAGCATCTTCAAGTCAATTATTTTTATTAAGTAGTAGGTACTGCTGAGTTACTGTATATTAATGCTGAGTTATTTATATGTATATATTAGGTACCTTGTTAATGGCTGAACAAGGCAGTCAAGCTGCCCCAACTAATAGACAGATGCAGCCTCCTTTGGTTGATACACTTGAACATGGGCAGATCTTAGTGTACTTTAAAGGTGGCTAAGTCACCCATGATTCTAAATTTTTTAATTATGTATATTAAAATTAAATTGAATTTTCTGTTTTCTTAAGTTTTTATGTAGCTTAGCCCTCCTTATAAATTAACAAATGTTTGTTTATAGTCTAGTGGTTAAAGTTGCTTATTGGGCTGTAGGAGATCTTGAGTTCAAATTCCACCTCTCACATTATATATTTTTATATTTTATTTTCCATCTATCTCTATTCAAATTTTCTAGTTCCACCCCTGCACCTGAAACTGAAATTGAGAGCTCCAAATGCAAAAGAAATAGAAAAACAGTACGACCAAGTCTAAAGTATGGATTGAGTTTATCAAGTTCAAGAATCAAGAAAATGAAAATGAAAATGAAAAGTGTAAAACTATTGACCTGGAATACACATTTGCTAGGAATATAAATTAGCACAAGCAAAGCTATTGACCCACCTTCCCTGACTTCGTTGTTGTTCAATTTTGGTTGAGGAAGAAATAACACTAGAATTGTGGCAAAGTTGTTAATATATGACCAATCATATGTTTTTCAAGAATCTCAATTTTAGGTTTGTTGGAAAATAACATACCCGTTACGCGAAACATTACACTGTACAAACGCACCAGAAGACTCGATCACGACTCCACGAATCCGTTATGCGCAGAATTTCGAACCGTTGAAAAATTCAAAGTTCCATGGAACACGTCAATATGATGACATGGCATTCTCCAATTGGCTGCTACAAGCCTGCAAGCAGCCAAAACTGACGAATTGATGATGATGGCTTCATTCCTCTCCTCCTCTCTCTGGTGGATGATGGAGAAATTATGCAAGCTCGTTTTCATACCGAAATTTTTATTAATAGAAATAATAATAAAAAAATGTCGATATAGAAGAACGAATTCGTTGGAATTTTAAATCTAACAAAGACGTTATTTTTGGTAACGTCCCAGGGGACGTTACCAACGATAACGGCCCGATTAAAATCGCTAATCACAGCTCCTTAAAAAGCTGGCCGTCGCCAACGATAACGTCCAGAGGAAAAAAAAAAAAAAAAAAAAAAATTTGGCCGTCGCCAACGATGACGGCCAGCCTTCTGTGAAAAAGTTTTTATTTTCTCCGATATTTGATTTTCTCCGATATCAACTCCAATATTTTTGTGTGAAAAAGTTTTTATTTAGACTATTAAATAATAATTAATTTTGAAAATCCAAACCGTTCAACATGTTCGAAATATTGAAATGTGCTTGGAGACCAAATTTTACATTTTTCGGAATTTTTTTACTATTTATTAAGCCATTTTTTCAATCGCTGATCCGGTGGTCCAGAAAATTTTACTGTTTACCGTTGGATCAGTAATTTTCAAAGTAGCTTAATAAATAGTAAAAAAATTCCAAAAAATGTAAAATTTGGTCTCCAATCACATTTCAATATTTCGAACATGTTGAACGGTTTGGATTTTCAAAATTAATTATTATTTAATAGTCTAAATAAAAACTTTTTCACACAAAAATATTGGAGTTGATATCGGAGAAAATCAAATATCGGAGAAAATAAAAACTTTTTCACAGAAGGCTGGCCGTCATCGTTGGCGACGGCCAAATTTATTTATTTTTTTTTTTTTCTCTGGACGTTATCGTTGGCGACGGCCAGCTTTTTAAGGAGCTGCGATTAGCGATTTTAATCGGCCCGTTATCGTTGGTAACGTCCCCTGGGACGTTACCAAAAATAACGTCTTTGTTAGATTTAAAATTCCGACGAATTCGTTCTTCTATATCGACATTCTTTTATTATTATTTCTATTAATAAAAATTTCGGCGTTTTCATACGTGGGCCCTGAGAGTACAAATATGATATATTTATTAATATTTTAAAAATTAATTTTGTTTTATACCAAATAATTTAAAATTTGTAATGATTGAGTTTTAATTGATATATGATTAATTAAATTAAACAAATTTAATTTTGATACTAGTATAAGGAGTTGGCTACGGTGCTACGCGTAGCATAGAGGGTCTCCGTGCTACAACTTAATATTTGAGTTTTCAAAATTCTAACGGTCGATCCGAACCGTTTGACATGATCTCCATATAAATATGTATTGCAAACCAAATTTTACATGTTTTAGAATTTTTTTACTATTTTTTTAGATAGGTAGAAAATCACTTGATCTGAATGGTACAGAATTTTCAGATCAAGTGATTTTCTACCTATCTAAAAAATTAGTAAAAAAATTCTAAAAAATGTAAAATTTGATTTGCAAGTACATATTCGTATGGAGATCATGTTGAACGGTTCAGATCGACCGTTAGGATTTTGAAAACTCAAATATTGAGCCGTAGCACGGAGGCCCTGTATGATATTCGTTAGCCAGATTCCTAGTATAAACAAATCATATATAATATATGAGGAGGGTTCAAATGCCTCCATTTTTCATGCCTCCACCATGCCTCCATTTTTAAAAACTTTAATAACTCAAAATTTAAAACTTAAAAATCAAAATAAAACCGTTGGATATGATCTACATCATTTTATCTATGCACGTGTAAAAAATTATGACATTTCAATTTTGTTTTGGTTGTCATCAAGAGCTTGTAAAAAACGTACTAATGTGGATAATTTCTAGCCGTTGATTTTTCAACTTATTGATTTACATATAAACAAAATTGAAATGTCATATTTTTTTACACGTGCATAAATAAAATGATGTAGATCATATCCAACGGTTTTATTTGACTTTTAAGTTTTAAATTTTGAGTTATTAAAGTTTTTAAAAATGAAGGCATGGTGGAGACATGAAAAATTGAGGCATTTGAATCCTCCTCATAATATATTGATAATTATAAAATATTTATTTTAACAATATTTCTTAATATATCAAATAAATTTATCATAAAAGTAGATGTATACAGTAGTATACTAGAAGTCATTGCTCCTGTGCTCCGGCATATGCTCACCAATTTTTGTTTATTTTCATCCAAACTTCCAAACAAGAGATTTATTTATTTGCTAAAACTTTTTTTTTCTCCTTGATAGTTTCTACGAAATTTATTAAACTAGATAAAACTGTCATATATACCCTCGTTTATTTGGAAGATGAAGGAAACAATAGCGATACAAACAAATAATTTTTTGAAAGGCGTATATTGTCAGTGACTCACCACACCGAGCGTCTGTCCGTGAAGACCACAAAGAAACCAACTTTGAGGAAACTGTGGGTGCTGTGGCAACAAGTCCAACAGTCCAAGGGAGAAGATTTGATTAGTCTTGGTCTGCTATGCCAGTCAACGATGTCAACCGAGACGACTTTAAAATGCCCTTTTCTCAGAATAAAACTACCAAAACGCCATTATTCTTTTATTGTTAAATATTTCATCAGGAATTTATTGGTATTTAAAATTTATTAAGATGTTTTACTGCATTAGATAAGAGTATTTCAAAATTATTTTAAGATGAAGTACAATAAAATATCTTCATAAATAAAAAAATTAAATCGTCAAATATCTTATTTTAACATAAGCTACAACTTGACTTGTTAATATAGTACAATTTTTATCTTTTTATTTCTTATTATACTGCATTTACTTGCTCCACTACTATCAAATGCTAATATTTAAAATAATTTAGCATTTACTTCACGTCACTTCACTTCACTTCCTTTACTTCATATACCAAATGCAATGATTGAGATAAAATATTTATTTTATCTAATCTTCTTTTTAATTATTATAAAATATTTCATTAAGAATAATTTTTTAATTAATTTTAAAAATAATAAGTATTAGTAAAATTATGAAAATTAATAATTATTCTATATATAACATAATTTGTATATTTGTTTTGTATCTAATCATATTGCATAAAAGTGAATAATTATTTATCCAAATGAAACAGGAAAATAATCACAAAATAAATGTCAGAGTGTAAAAAACAACAGTAGTGTTCGACACACTCTCTTTAGAGCTTCTTAGAACTCCTTAGGAGACTAATGAGTCTTAAGTTTGCCAAACACTTGCTCCTGTGCAAAACTTAAAATCACTTTTTTAAGCCTCATTTTGCTCACTTTCTTAAGTTTGCTCCAATTTTTTAGACACTATTCCACATAGCTCGAGCAATTGAGCCTACTTAATAAAGCTAAAAACTTTCTTTCTTAAATTTCTCTTGCCAAACACCTCTTCCTTATCAGAATTTAGAATTTAAGCCTACCCGACTTGCCGAACACCCTCAATCGAGAGGACTAAAATGACACACAAAGTATTGAATTTTTTTTTAAAAACCATAATTAGAAAAAGACAATTTAGGGAATCAACTTGATTGTTTTTTTTTTTATAAAAACCATAAGTACTGAATAGGCTATTTAGTACATCTTATTTACATTTAAAAGTTACCGAATAGCCTATTCGACACAACCTAATTTTACTCTTTTACTTGACAAAAATTATGAAAAAAATGTGAAATTGGGTGATGCCGAATAGGCTATTTGGTACCCATTAAATGTAAATGAGAGGTACCGAATAGCCTATTCGGTACTTAAAATTTTTGTTAAAAAAAAAAAATCAAGTTAGTTCCCTAAATTTACCTTTTCTATTTATGGGTTTTTAAAAATAATTCCGAAGTATTCCTATTTCCTACTGAAGTCTGAATTACTCTATATATGGTATTTCTGTAATTTAGCTCAACGGCAGGGTGCTTCGATCAATTAGAATTTCTACAAATGCAACTCCTTTCCCTTCTCTTCCACTCCCACGGGACACGCTACGGCCAGAAATGGTGGAACGGGTCGCTGCAGTTTGTTCACTCCACTGCGTCACTTCCTCTCTCTTACTGTGCTTCTATCTCATTCTCCTCGTCTCACCAGCTTCCAGTGAAGTCTTCTTTGAAGAGCGATTCGACGGTTTCCCTCCCTCTCCATCTCTCTACTTTTTTCTTTAGCTCTAATCCAACTGATACTTCGTCAATTTTCTACAGTTCTACATTTATTCCTTGTTTTAACTACTTAAGAATTTAGGTGGGGTATACAGTGTATTTGAGGTTGAACTTTTTGAAATTAATATGGATGTACGATGGTTGAATGAGCTAATTTTTACTAATTAATTCATTGTTTGTTAACTCCTGGTACTCGGTATGATTAAGTGATTGTCGCTTTCTCATCTGATGGGATTATTAGAAATATATATAACCATTTGAAGTATAGATTATTACCTCAACTTGGTGATGCTTATAACATCATAAATTGGACCGTTATTGATTTATTATTTTGTAGTGATTTTCTGACTAAATTATTAGTTCCTCATTTGGGATTATTTATTGGTAGATGGATGGCAAAGCAGATGGGTAAAATCAGACTGGAAAAGGAGCGAAGGAAAAGCTGGATCGTTCAGGCATACTGCTGGTAGATGGTCTGGTGACCCTGATGACAAAGGTATATAACTCTAGAGGAAGTTAACAGCTACCAGTTACCACCTTGCTTACTTGTTCCCTCCAAAAGGAGCTAAAAATATTCCTAATTTCCTATAGTTGGAATAACATATTTGGTCATAGACGCTTAATGTCTCTACTTGCCAGTTCTTGGCAAGAGATCTGATTTTTATCCTCTTCTAGAAGGGTATAGATAAGTTTACTTTATTATGGTACAATACTCAATAAAATAAGCAATTTAGTACTCACACTATATAGATTGGTTTTACTACTTCATTAGTGTGGGAGATAAAAGAAAAATAAGTACAATAGGATATCGAAAGGCTATACCAGACCAAAAGAGACTATGCTCAGTCAAGAAAGTATCCAGTTTGGCAATACTTAAAGTTAACAACAAAAATCATCCCTGCTAGTTATAAATGATGATATACACTTGCTTATATTTATATGGTCCAGGAATCCAGACAACTACAGATGCCAAGCATTTTGCCATATCAGCAAAATTTCCTGAGTTCAGCAACAAAAACCGCACCTTGGTGGTGCAATACTCGATAAAGCTTGAACAAGATATCGAGTGTGGTGGGGGCTACATCAAGCTACTTTCTGGCTATGTCAACCAGAAGAAATTTGGTGGTGATACTCCCTACAGGTATTCCTTTTTCTTAAATCCTGATGAAATAAATTATGTAAAATGAGGGCTGTGGAAGCACCCCCAGAGACTCCATACGGGATATAAGTAAATCATTGATGGAAAGTCAAGTTGGCATGTTATACACAACTGTTACATTAGATGAAAATGAATACGTTGGTCTTAGACTATTAATTACTCGGTGCTACTTAATTTAGTAAAAGTTGTTATCATTACTGACAATTAATTGGCACTGGTCAATCCCTAGTGCATTATAAGCCCAAATAAAGCACGATAAAACCAACATTAACAAATATTGAAAAGCAGAATTGAGACATATGTCAGAACTTCTGTGCGTTTATTTGTATTGAAGTTGAAGCTCCTTTTGGCAGTTTAATGTTTGGTCCCGACATATGTGGAACCCAGGCAAAGAAGCTCCATGTCATCCTCTCCTACCAAGGGCAGAACTACCCGCTGAAGAAGGATCTACAGTGTGAGACTGACAAGCTGACACATGTTTACACCTTCATACTGAGGCCAGATGCATCTTACAGAGTTTTGGTTGATAATAGAGAGAGAGACTCTGGAAGCATGTACACCGACTGGGACATTCTACCCCCTCGAAAGATTAAAGCTGTTAATGCCAAAAAGGTTAGTAATTTATTTTCTATAATTTTTTTTTTTTTTCCTTTTTCAAATGAATATCACGCATTTTCCCCAAAGAACATGGGAAAGATTCCTTAATTCTTTATAGTCAATTGGGGGAGAAAGGGCACCTATTTTTTTGTTGTTCGTTATATTTTTTTTTCTTTTTTTTGTGGGGGTTGGGTGGTGGCCTGGTGGGGGGCATTTTTGAAGAAACTCTATAAGATGAGGAATTTAGGTTTTATGTCTTTTGCTTTAAGGGAGAATACACATTATTTTGAGGACTTGTAACGGCACAATTGAATTTTTTCCTCTTTGCATTTTGAAACAGAAATGGATACTAATTTTTTTAAAACCTTGAAGTTAATGATCTATTTCAACAGTTTGTGACTTAATTATATTGGTTAACTTCTTACTACAGCCGAAAGATTGGGATGACAGAGAATATATTGAAGATCCAGATGACATAAAACCAGAGGTCTTGTTCTCAGTTTGTATACAAGTTTATGCTTCTTTTTTATTTACAGAAAAATAAACAAGAATTAAATTTTTTTTCTCATGTTTTTCTTCTAATTCTTCAGGGGTATGATTCCATTCCAGCCGAGATACCAGACCCAAAGGCTAAAATGGTATATCAAGTTCCTCTTTTTGTCAATTAGACCAGAATATGCACATTTTTTTGAAAATTTTAGACTTGTCCTACAAAATGTTAAAATATTTCATGTAGCAGTGCAAAATAATATGCCATACCCACCTATAAGAAAACGATATCCTCAACATCTCTACCGCCTGTAGTCTGAAAATGCTGTTCCTTCCCCTCACCTCCACAAAAAATAAGAAAAAAATATACAAGAGTAATTAGGAGAGGAGTATTATTTCTAGCGGGGTATGCAAGATCCCTTTTGTTCTGCAGGAGTATTCATGAGGTTATTGTTTTGTTGAATAATACTTAAAATTGCTCCTTTGATCTAACCAATTATTTAATGTATTAGCCTGATACATGGGATGAAGATGAAGATGGCATATGGAGGCCTCCTAAGGTGCCTAATCCCGCATACAAGGGAACATGGAGACGCAAGGTTGGTACAGGATGACCTTTTTTTTGTGTTCTCTTTTTTTTTTCCTTGTATATATGTTTGTTAAAGAGTTTCTTATGCATTGCACATGCAGAAAATTAAGAATCCTAACTACAAGGGTAAATGGAAGATCCCATGGATTGATAATCCAGGTGAGCATGGTGATGTTGTTTTGATTTATTTATTATATCTAGATAACAATTTGTGCATAGTATCTGTTTTCAATAGTAATTAATAATAAAGTTTGTGAAATTCTTTGGTTTTGGCAGAGTTTGAAGATGATCCAGATCTCTATGTGTTAAAACCTTTGAGATATATTGGAATTGAAGTATGGCAGGTAAATTGCACTCATTCCAAACATGCTCCAGATGCATATAGATAGTTTGTCATTTTTAATTTTTCACAAGGAGCAAGGGACCCTGTTGTATATTTACACCTTGATTAAATTGTAGGTCAAGGCTGGTTCAGTTTTTGACAACTTTTTGATATGTGACGACGAAGAATATGCTAAGCAGGTCGCAGAAGAGACCTGGGGTGCTAATAAGGAGGTAAATGCAAAATTAGACATGTACCCTTCTCTCTGACATTGAAATATTATTCATGTTACTTGTTTTTGGCCTCTTACTCTTTCTCTTATTTTTGTGTGCATATAATAGGCTGAAAAGGAGGCATTAGAAGAAGCTGAAAAGGAGAGAAAGGCTAGGGAAGATGAGGTGAGAATATCGGACAAATTTAATTTCTCTGTTTGTTTTTAAGCACAAATTTAGTTCCTCAAGTGAACTAGTTCCCTCCAGTAACTTCTTTTCTGTAAAAAACAATTTACAGAAAGTATGCCCGCTTAGTGAAGACCTTAGTAATGAAAATGCCAACAGTGAATAACTAAATTTTAATTGAGCAGGGTTCAAATGCCTCCATCATACCTCCACTTTTAATTGTCTAATAACAATAAATCTAAAACTTATATGTCATAATAAAATCGTTAGGTGCGATTTATATTATTTTCTCTACATGCACATAAAATATTATTTTTTCGGTTTTGTTCTTATATGAATCAATAAGTTGAAAAATAAACGTCGAGAAATTATCCACAACAGTCTATTTTTTGCATGCTCTTGATAACAATCAAAACAAAGATAAAATATCTTAATCTTGATAACAATCAAAACAAAGAAAATCATATTTAACAGTTTTATTGGTATGTCAAAATCCAATTGGTCATACACATCGTAAGGTGCTGCTCTTCGCAAATCCCAGCATAACCCCGTAAATACTTTATTTAGAGTGTTCGTTTTCTTTTCGCTTTTTGACATTTAAGCTTTAAATTTTAAGTTATTAATATTTTATAAATGGAGGCATAATGGAGGTGCCAAAAAAGTGGAGGCATTTGAACCCTCATTTTAATTTGTCATTTATATTCCAGTAGTAGAGGTAGTCTGACTTAGCAGGTTATAATACCATTCAAGTCAGTCGTGGTTTACAGAATATATCAGCCGACTACCTGTTCGATTTTCTTTTTTTCTTCATTGCCTTAGCTAACCGAGCTAGGACTATTTAATATTTTAAGTTGGTTACCTGCTTATGCACCACCAAGCTATAGCTTAGGGTTGCATGATTTCTAAATTAAAAGTTCTGCATATGACTCTATAGGATGCAAGAAGGGCAACGGAGGAGGGAGAGAGGCGGAGAAGAGAGAGAGGGCACGATCGTCATCATCGTGACCGCTACAAGGATAAATACAGACGGGTACATACTTTTTCATTTTATTTATTGTGGTGCTACCTATTTCTTTTTTGTTTCTTAAACAAGAATGATCAAGTACCTTTAAAAAGTGTGTGGAATATTCCCCGTCCCCTTTCTCCTATTTTTTACTACAAATACTGCTCAAAATGCTCCTTCCACTCACTTCATTCATTAAGAGGTAAGCTTTGTGTCTGATATGCTTATTCTTTGTTGACCTTCTGTACAAGGCACAAATGTTAACAAATTTGTTTAAGGAAACCTTTATAGCTATGTCTTACTGAATGAGTTATTGTAAATTCCGAAAACAAAGATATACTTACTGATTTGTGGAGTGAATTTTTGTGTGCAGCGCCATCATAGGGATTATATGGATGATTACCATGTAAGTTCATAGCACAGGATATGCATTATCCGTGTAAATTGTACTTCAACAACAAACAGTTCTAAAATGAAATCAAATTTATATATTTTTTTTCTAATTTTAATTTACAGGATGAACTTTGAGACATACTAAGAATTGGAGTTACTGAAAAGGGCATTATCTGCAGTCATTGTGTTTGAAGTTCCACTTCTACCCTTCTATATTGTAATTGAGAGGAAATAAACATGTAACCTCATACATTTTTGTGTAATCTAAATTTTCTTTGTGGCTGTTAAAGGGGAAGGATAATTAATCAGGCTGTATGACTTGGGCTAAGCCAGGTCTTATGTGAACAAGTGCATCAGTTGACATTATTGAATTCTTCCCAATGGTGGTTTCAATTAATTGCCTATCTGATTTTCAAGATTGTTGCTTTCAACCAATATTGATATAATTTACTTTAAGCTGGAGGAATTCTCATGTGGCTCTGAAAATTGCGAACTTGTATAATATTTTTGTTGCCGCAAAAGAGCGACACCAAAAATTTAGTTGGTGCATTCTAAAAGGAGCTCCGAGGATATGTTAGAATCATCTTTTGTTTGTTTCAGATTTATTTTGGACATCTTAAAACTTATTTAGTCTATAATTTTTTTAGTTGATATAAATATTCAGCCTAAGTTATATACAAGTATATAGTTGAATTTATATAATGAATTAGATTATTTATAAAAAATAACTTATTTATGAAAGTATTTAACTTGAATTATACAAGTATGAAGTTTAGCTATATAAAGATTTGGTTTAGCTACACGAGTATTTAGATTAGTTATGTAAGGATTTGGATTTATATTATTTAAGTATTTAGTTTAAGATATGTATATATATATATATAGTGCTTGGCTATTATGCTTATATAAGCATATGCCCACATATGCTTAAATAAGCATTTTTGCGTTTCCAATGTTCAAATGGTCGATCCGACCGTTCATCTTGTTCTCCATATTAATATGTGCTTGGAGACCAAATTTTACATTTTTCTGAATTTTTTTACTATTTATTAAGCCACTTTGAAAATTGCTGATCATATAGTCCAGAATTTTGGAAACACTGTTTTTACTGTTCACCCAGATCAGCAATTTTCAAAGTGGCTTAATAAATAGTAAAAAAATTCAGAAAAATGTAAATATATATATATATAAGTATTTACAAGAATTCAGCTTAATTAAACTAGTACCTATCTTAGTTTAATATTCCTTTTTAAAATTACATAAATATTCAGCTAAAGTTATATAAGTGTTCAGTATAGTTAAACGAAAATTCATCTTAGTTATATAAGGATCTAATTTAAGTAATATTAAATTTAATAACACATGACGATGTTGTCCAAACCACCTATACTAAATCCACAATTTAATTTCCTGTCCTGACAATAACTCTCAAGTAAGAAGCCGGATAACTTAACAATGCTTTATTTTAAAAATCTTGATAATTAAAAAAAAACTTTATATTAGATTGTTAATTAAAAAAAATAAAAATTTATATTTAATGTATGTTTTATTAGCGAGTTATTTTAAATGAGGCAATGAGAACTGACTCTTATTAGTACTAACAACGAGAATTTTCTCCTCGTATAACTCTGGGATGAACTCTGAGTATTCAAAGTATTAACATGGCATATGCACTTTTCAAGGCCATTGACTATTTTCCAAAAAGCAAAAATGAAATCTGCTCTAGCTCCATTGATCATAGCCAACGACCGTAAAGAACAAAAGATTGATGAAATCCCACAAATTCATGATTACAAACTAAGTTATCTAATTCAAAGTCCAAATGGTCGATTCAAACCGTTCAACATTCAATCTATAATAAAATGTGTTTGGAGACTAAATTTTATATTTTTTGAAACCTTTTTACTATTTATTAAGGCAGTTTTAAAATCACTGTTTTCAATGATCCAAAAAAATTTCACTGTTTATTAAAATCAGTGATTTTATAACTGCCTTAATAAATAGTAAAAAAATTTCAAAAAATGTAAAATTTGATCTCCAAGCACATTTTAATATAGAGATCACATCTAACGGTTTGGATCGACCGTTTGAACTTTGAAAGTCGGAAATTCAATTGGTTGTACTTCCAGAACAAACATTTTGATATTAGCCAACCTCTATATATATATAGAGAGAGACAGTAAAGAACATAACAAATAAATCAATCAAACATTGCGCTAGAATTATTAACTACAGAAATTACATTTAATCTTTTTGAAACATTACAATTGCGCAACTCTCAAAGGAAGCTCTTCCATTTGCAAACTCCTAGAATTCCTATCCGCTACCAACCCAACTGACTCAGCAACCGGCTCTATCTCAATAAAACCCAACTCAAATTGCCCACTTTTCTTCAAACTCCACACGAAAACCAGCACAATCCAACCAACCATAGAAACAGCCCAATAATTGTTCATGCCATGTATTACCCCCCACGCAATAGCATATCCTACAAGTATCCCCGACAAGTGTCCAATAAAACTTGCTTGGGGCACCATTATTGAGGTAAAAATTAATGACTCAAATGGGGCAAAGCTAATTGGCAGAGAAAGAACTCCAAATAAGTTCAGCTTTGAAGAAGGTTGCTTTGCTGCCAAAATGGTCATCCACCCAAAAACAACACATGAATAACCTACAGCAGTGACCCGCTTATAATGCTCAAGTTTGAATTTCATAATCAGTAAATGGTAGAATCCAAGAACTAAAAGACCTGACAATACTACCAACACAAGGGTATATTGGAGATAGAATTCCACACCAAGCCCAATGCTCTTTAACTGTTCTACTGTACCGAGACTCCATAAGGCGCTCATGTTGAAAATTAAATGGAGAATGCTAATGTGGGAGAAACTGGAGGTAATTATTCTCCAATACTGACCCTCCATTGCAGTATCATAGCTTAATCCCACATCACCATAACCTATGTTCTTTTTTTGAATATAATACCATATCAAGGAGCACAAGGCAATTATGGTGCTAGTAGCAGGTTTCTCCACAATTTCATAAATCAACGGTTTCCCCATGCTTCTTTGTTGATTTCTACAAAATCTTAATTCTTATTGAATTATGAAATACAGAAGAGCCACAGATTGTGCTCTGAGAAGCCACCAGTTGGGGACCCTGCATGTAACAAACAACAACTGTCAGGAAATTATTTAAAAGAACAATCAGAAAGATAAATCTTAAGAAAAGGTGCCCAGTGAAGTAAAAAAAAAACAGAGAGGAAAAGCTGGAGGAGCAAGATCTGACTGAAATCATATAGACTGGTCTGGTACAGCCATGAATCGAGATCCAGTAAAGTAACCCAATGTTTGGGTTTTAGATATGGACCGTTCGATTCGAATCCGAGATCATCCATCCCTAAGTGGAGCGCACACATCCCGACGATAGATTCGAATCTCGAGACCATCCCGAGCGACAGATTCGAATCGGACGGTCTCGATCCAAAACCCAAAAATAGGGTGTCTTTAGGGGATCCGGACCCGTACAGCTATACAGGTATGCAACACTAGTTTTTAATCGGTATATGGTAGACTGGTAGTAGAACTCTTCTTAAAGTATTTCTGTTTTAGTCAATGTGGATATTTCAGGAATTTAATTAAATAACACAAAAATTGCAAAAGTCGAATTAAGCTTGGCAAAAAAATATATTAACAATCTGATATCAGGTAAGATCTGATAAAAGCACCAAAATTATGTAAAAGCATGTCCCTCAGGCACTTTCTCAGAATATAATTTACAAAATTTAGCAATAGTAGAAGGTCATGGAAGAGCTGATTTAAGTACCTACCAGAAACCGAGGATTAAACAGCATTATTGCTAGTTTAATCAGAGTGATTCAGAACTTACGATAAATTTCAACGCACGGGAACCCTAAATTGAAGGAAACATCAACCAGTATGTCCTCGAACGAACCTTTGATCGGGGTTTTATCGCAAAGACGAATCTCGTTCCCTAAATCTCTCCGCTTGACAAAAGACCGAAAAGCGAAACAATTACGGAGCTTTCTTTTCGTATTCAGATCCGACAGTTTCTAAGATCCAGTTGTCTGGTTCCTGGCCTTCGGCTTTCAATTTCAATTTCTTCCTCGCTTTCACGCTTGAACCGACAAAACTGTTTGTAGGCTTTTCCGTTATTTATCGTTTATTGCCTGTTTTAATTCAACTCCAAGAATTATTTAGGTTTAACCAAATACCTCCGCAAACAGCAAGAAGAAAAGAACTTTCTGGTTAAATGCCGAATCAAATTTATTATTTCGGTTTGTTGGCTCGATTTAATAGGAGCCGTCCAATCTGATCTGGACCGTGAATTTAGAGGGATTCTTCTATGCACTAAGGACCTATTTGTAAAATGAACATATTTTCATTTTCAAAGTTCAAACAGTTGATCCGACTGTTCAACATTATCTCCATATTAAAATGTACTTGGAGGTCAAATTTTACATTTTTTTTGAATTTTTTTACTATTTATTAAGTATTTTACAAAACTAGTCAAACTCAGACCATTGAATTTTGTACCCATCTTAATAAATAGTAAAAAAATTGAAAAAAAATGTAAAATTTGACCTCCAAGTACATTTTAATATGGAGATAATGTTGAACGGTCGGATCGACTGTTTGAACTTCGAAAATGAAAATATATTCATTTTACAAATAGGTCCTTAGGTGCATAGAAGAATTTGCCGTGAATTTATATGTGGGAGAAATTTTAGAGCAAAACTAGAGTACCATGTGAGCAGTGTTGTAAAATGCAGTTCATGCGGTTGCATATGCGGCCGCATATGCGTATGTGGTTGGCAACCGCATTAAAAATCAATATGCGGTCCCAATATGCAGCCGCATATTCGACTGCATATTACCGCATACCGCATACTGCATACCGCATACCGCATATACCGCATATTACCGCATATTGACCGCATATTACCGCGTATTACCGCATATTGACCGCATATCACCGCATATCACTGCATACTTGTTTATATATATATATTAATTCTCATTTTAAAACCCGCATATATAAGTCCGCATGAAAATCCGCATATGCGGCCGCATACCGTATATGCGGTATGCGGTGGCCTTCCGCATACCGCATAGAAACCGCATTTTACAACCTTGCATGTGAGAGAGGTTGGTGAGTACAATTTTAAAAGTATATTGGATTGTCTTTAAATGACAACAGAATTCAAATCTGTTCATGAGTGATACATATATATGAAAAAATTTGAAAGTTTCGAATTCATTTAATACAATATCAAGCGGTAAAAAAAAATATAATTTTATAAATTAATTTATGTATTCATTTTTCATTACTGTTTGCGGCAACTACAGAGGCAACTACACCTTTATTGGAACTGAACCACTCAGGAAACTACAGAGGCAACTGTGCCCTTTGTTAACCTCAGATGAATTCACATCACCTCAGGACTCAGGTTACCTGACTCAAGCAAATTACGATTGGACGGCCCATTTAACATGGCATTAATCTCAAAACAGAATCCCTACAGTCTCAATAGACACCGGATTGAGTTTGGCCCAGAACAGAATTAATCTAGGCCGGCCGTTGCAATTTGCCTGAGTCAGATACCTGGGAGGATATCTGTCCAACCTATGTGCTAGTGGTAACTAATATTATATAATTAATCCTAGTTAGTTGAACCAGAAAACAATTATCATACATGTGGTGTGGTAACGCAAAACATTGACAAAATTAATGTAAGTGTGCAAAACCAGCTGAAGCCATTCTTCTTTTACTAAAAAAAATAATAAGAAAAGACATCTTTGTTAAATCTTCAGCTCCTGAATTACCAAAGTACCCTTTAAGAAGATGAAATTAAGAAGTCTGAAGAAACTCAAAACCAGGATGGATTTGACAGCAGAATGGTGAATATTCTCAAAAATAAAAATCTCAGCAAGTCTGCAACAGTAGGGAAAGTTGCTAAAATAACCCTCAAGACTTTAGAACTATATAATGATGGCATGTGATCAAACAATAGAGCCACCATATTCTCTTGGCTGCACATAAGACTAAACCCCCTGTTTAGCATTTTCTTAGAAACAAAGGAAGAATTAAAGAAAGTACAACGATCAAATTATAACCTGCTGCATTTGATATTATAATATATAGACCAATGTTAGTATTAAAGAGATATTATGATAAAAATAAACCAGTATATTGAACTGCTGAAGCGGGGAGGATAATCATAGAAAAAACAATCTGTACTCATAACAAATGAATATTATAGCCTGTAAGCCTTCACAGCAGAAGAAAACCCAACAAAAAATGTAAACAAAATAGTATGTGAGAAAATGAAGCAGAGAGCATAATATCTAATCCTCTAGCCAACTAGGCGCCTAATGATCACGACCAGCCATCCATAATTTAACCTCGAGGAAAATACACGATAAACCCCAAAGTGCTAGAAAAATTCCGTAACCTACGCACCAACCAGTTGATTCACTTGCGATATCCAATCCTATGAAGATGTTTACTATGCTCAAGATCACTGCAGCACGGCCAATGTTATGGTGGTACCAATTCCAGTATCTCCTGATCTTTGATGTCTTGACAGGTCTTATGAAGAATGCCTTGATCTAAATTCAAAGAATGCGATTGGAAGAAACATAGTACTAATGATGCATTTGCTTTCTATTTTCTAACAGGGTATTGTTATAATTGTGTTCCATTTTTTTCCCTTTAATTGGACTATGGATATAATACCACAAGTGTCTCAGTTATCTGTGTAGGGAACCAGCATATATGATCAAATACCAGACATGATTATAGTTTTTGCTATAATCAATATAAACCGTAAAACCTTGACTATCACTGTAGTCTCTCTTCATTTCATCTAGTTACTTTCCTCTAAAATTCAATTCATTTAATTATTAGCACCAGTGCTCTTTATTTTAGAAAAAGTACCTGAAGAGCTCCAAAGACAAGGATGATGATGCCAATTGCTTTGTGGACATCAATATTATCAACTCCATCATCATTGAGGCTAAACCCGATAATTATCCCAACTAGGCCGAGAACAAATCCGGCTCCTTGAATGGAGATGTGTGCATAGAACCAGAACGGGTCATATTTCTTGAAGTATCTTGCCATCATGATTCCTACTGGCATGAGTATGCCCCATCCCAGTGCTACCAGAAAACCGTGCCATCTGGCCTTGTCAAACGATGATCCGCTGCCAGCCCCAGAAACTGTACCTATTGTGTGAATAATAAGAAGGTCAACGAAAATGTAGTTTATTTCTATTGGCTGATTTCTATGCTATCGATGCCTATTGACCTCGAGTTGATAAATCATACCTATTTTGATTATTGAACATGTAATATATGATGTTAACCACCTGGTTGCTCTAATAGCAAGCTAGAAGAAAGAAAGATTCATTAACTATATATTTGAAATTGAGGTTTGCTTCTATTATACCATGGGTATCTAGCAAATTGAAATATGATCAACACATTTTCCAGGATGTACCTGCTGAATATTCGACAGAAGCCGATGCCTTGCTAGAATGCTCTGGTAGATAATTATTTGAGGGCAAGCTGCCCGACGGTCCGACCGCGTAAATCAAATGTGACCACTGAGGCATTGTGGTATTCAACTGGAAAGCAAGATAAAGCTGGGATGATTGTGAAACAATTACCGATGTATTCGCCACCAGAGGAAGGCTGCCTTGGTCAGGTGGGCAGCTGCCCGAGCTATATCCACCAAGGTAATATTGCTTCACTACCCCGGTCCCGCCATTGGATGAAATCCAACCGGCCATGACACTGTTCCCTCTCATTTTACCATTGGAGGAGAAGCCAATTGAGATGTAGGTCCCTCTGTCAGGGGCTGATAAGACAAAGCTCCATGTGCTTGCGCCATTCTCACCAAACTAAGGGAAGTGTTGACAGGTTAGATCCTTAGGGTTTTTTAACATCAAATTGATGGAACGAAAGCCAAATCTTTTTGTGTCAGTTGTTCAGCTAATCAACTCATTGTCTCTTGAGACTTAAGTCTCTTTTTGTGTTTATTATTTGAACTGGAATTAAAAAAATTCAAATCATCATTTGAATTTTAGAGAACCAAAAGAACCTAGATCCTCAATCACTCAAAAGAAAAAGGAAAAGAAAAAAGACAGAGAGAATGAAAAAACAAAGAAGATCACCTATGGTGAATGGTTAAATGCTGGTATTGCTGTATACTGGTACTCTGGTACTAATTTATATCATACTTGCTGTATTGATTTTACATAAACCTTCAATGTAAAATACGGAAAAAGAAATTATCAAGATTAAAAAGAACATATAAAATTATTTACCCTAAGGATGAAACTTTGTGAGCTCCATGCATTGGTGCAAGTCAAAGAACTGGTGTTAAATGGAATTAAATCACTGACAGCAAGAGCCGAACTACATGAGTCCGATTGTGAACTCACACAAGGAGAAGAAAAACTCAAAAGAACTCCAATAAGGAGCACAAATAAACAAGAATTTGTTTCTATGTTCATCTCCCACTTTATCTGTATATATCTCTCTCTAAACCTCTTTAATGATTCTGTGGGTGGAAAGAATATGTGTGTATATATATATATATATATATATGCAGACTCCTGAGGAAGTCTTTCTAGAGAATTAGAAGGGAAGACACTTTTGAACTATTTCTTTATAGAAGTATATGAAGGTTCTCAGAAAAGATATAAATTACTAGGGAAGGTGATGACTGATGAACCAAAGGGTGTATATATTTAGGATATTAAGGCTCTTATTATTATTTTACTAGATATTCTAATCAACTATCGAGATATAAAGTGGTTGGACAAGCTGTCTATTTGCTTTTGATTTAACTATTGTTTGCATTAATTTAATGTATGGGTGTTTTGTAAGACCATATCAACTATTTTGACCTTGAATTTTTCGTGTGACATCCACACGACACAAGAAGGATTAGTCATAGATCTAGAGAGGTCTTGCCTCTAGTATTAATTAATTAGCCTATAATCAATCCTTCTAATTTCCATCTTGTATGTTTTGTCAGTTTTATCTAAAACCACTTGCATCATATATCTTCTATTAATAATAGTTGGATATACTATTCAGGGTATTAATAATAGTATATTGCCCTAAAAAAATTATGCTTGTATGGTTTGGAATTTCAATAAGAAATCGGTGGGAAGGTCCCACTTTTAACGAACAAAGCTTACAGGAGAGAATTTTTTCCTTACACCTTGTTTGGATGGAGAGTAGAGAAAGGAAGGTGATCGAGGTGAAGAATAAAAGAGAATGGAATAGAATAGAAAGGAAAATTAACACATTTAAATTATTTGTATTTGGATGATTAATGATGGAAAATAAATTTAACTATCATTTCAGTCTTATTTCTTGGTTGATTAAAATTTAGAAAGTTAATGAAAAATTCAGTGGTTGTTAAACGTTTGTGATAAAAAAACTTGTATGAGAATTATATAGGTAAGATATAGGATTGAGTATTTGTGTTTTTTGTTCTAAAAATATTTACAACAAAATTAATTTCCATCCGTTACACTCCAAATCGAAAGAGAAACACGATTCTATTAATTATAATGATATAAGATTAAACCTTTTACCTCCTGTACCTTTCACCTTCGACATAATTTTATCAACCAAACAGGATAAATTTGATGGAAAATTTTCTTTTCTTTCCATTCTCTCCCTTCCTCTACTCTCCATCCAAACAAGGTGTTAATTTTTTTTAAAATATGGGTTGAAAGTCAAGCCATCCAACACATTTCAAACTCTACGTATTAATGTAGAGGATTTCTCCACTTTGTGGGTTTCGAACTCATGACCTCTTACATAAGAGTCATGTGTCTTTGTCACCAGACCAAAACAAGTTCTCTTCTTCCTTAATTTTTAATAAACATTTAGTTGAACCTATACGTACTTAACCGTTGCTGTAATTAAGTATGGAACGAATGCGAATAATTCAGATAAAGGCCCTCACTCTCCCACAAAAATAAAGATGCTTGGTCCACATTTCGGTGTGACTCATCACAGCATATGTGTTTGTTACCTGATATATATATATATAGAGTGAGTAGAACTAGGGTGCTCCTAAGCTCACCAAGCCCTTCCGTGAGCGCGACTCTAAAACCTATCAAATTGACTTCAAACGACATTTTCAAACCGTTAGATGTTCAATCTATATTAAAATGTGCTTGAAGACTAAATTTTATATTTTTTGGAATTTTTTTACTATTTATTAAGATGGTTTGAAAATCGCTGTTTTCCAATGGTGCAGAATTTTAATAAAAACAGCGATTTTCAAACCATCTTAATAAATAGTAAAAAAATTTCAAAAAATGTAAAATTTGGTCTCCAAGCACATTTTAATATAGATTGAACATCTAACGGTTTGAAAATGTCGTTTGAAGTCAATTTGATAGGTTTTAGAGTCGCGCTCACGAAAGACTTGGTGAGCTTAGGAGCACCCTAGTTCTACTCTATATATATATATAGATGCTTTGCACTCTCGACCAGGATTAGAATATTGTTATATATATATTGCTTTCTCGATTATGGCTCTAAACACAAAGAAAACTTAAGCAATGACATGTGAAGTGCTCATAAAACTATTCGCAACTTGTATATATTTATTGTTAATTTACTCGCCTTCTAGATTTAGAGATGGAAAATTTAAGCAATGACATGTGAAGTGCTCATAAAATTATTCGCAACTTGTATATATTTATTGTTAAATTACTCGCCTTCTAGATTTAGAGATGGAGACTCCCTCGATCTTCAAGCCTTCTCGAGTTCGGGAGAAATTTGGGTCCGATGGGCATCGGATCCAAAGTGGGTTCGACGAGTTCGCTTACCATCCGATCGGCTTTAGGATTTGTGCCCGCAACTTTCGCGTCTGCTTTAAAATTCGTGCACACGAATCTTAAAGTGGATCGGACGGTCCCGAAACCCATTGGACCCAAACCTTTCTCCTCGAGTTCTGGGTGCATGCATGCATGATTAATTAAATTCGATCTTGATTATTGCTGGAGTTGTTAATAAGGTTTATTTCTTTATTATTTTGAAGCGAAGCTAGATCAGTAATGATGAAGAAGTATATATCTCTTTGCAAATGGGGTTTTAAAGAATTTTGAAAAACTCGATCATGCGTGTGGTCGGCACACTCGGAATAATGACATAAGGCCTTCCATGCTACGGTCTCAAAAACTTATCGTATAAACTTCAAATTTCGATTAAGTACCTCAGTAAATTGATTATATAATGAACTCGTAGAATACTAATTTTTATTATTTTTGAAATTTTTTTTACTATTTTTTATTATTTATGAAAGATGGCAAAAAAAGCTTAAAAATAAAAGAAAATTGTCATTGTAATAGACTATTTTTTGTCATAGTTCATTAATCATAAAAAATAGTAAAAAAAATTCAAAAATAGTAAAAATTAGTATTTTACACAGTGTTCTAAATAGCGCGCTATAGCGTTTAGGGTCAAATAGCGTTTTTGGACCCTAAACGCTAAGCTATGGCATGAAAATACGCTAATTGCGCTACGTCCGCTATAGCGGTAATAGCGGTCCGCTATAGCGCATAGAGTGTAGCGCGCTATTTGCGCGCTATGCATATTGGGCTTTTTTAGACAATTTATATGGGTTTAAATAAAGATCCATAAAATTTATTTTGTATAGAAAAAAAAATAGAATGAATCATGATGCTTGAGATATTTTGTATAGAAAAATATCGATAGTTTTATGATATTATTATGGATATTTTGAACCGTGGACTTTTGTACTAGTTCAATATGAATATTATAATTTCTTAATTAATTTGGTGTTATTTATTGTTCTATGAAACTTTAGATAATGTTAATATATAGTACAAATATATAATATAATTTTTGTAAAGAAAAAAAACGCTATTTGGCATAGCTTCCGCTATAGCTATGCTATTCACTATAGCTTTTTTTTTAGCCTTCCCGTTATGACGCTATAAACACTATTTAAAACATTGATTTTACAAGTTCATTATATAAATAATTTACTAAGCTACTTAAATCGAAATTTGAAGTTTATACGATAGGTTTTTGAAACCGTAGCACAGATGGTTTTATGCTATTCATACCACCTTAGCCATACTCTATTTTCTTTGCAAGTAGTTCTAAACACTTGCATAAAGCACAATGGATTTAATTACAAAATATTATTATATAATAGTTTTATAATACAACTTAGTGTGAGCCTGAGTTCCCTGAGAAGGGTTTTAAACTTCAATTATTATTTAATCAAAACAATAAATTAGACAATTGATCTTAACCTACTTAACAATCAAAGCGTTTATATTCCAAGCGTTTTGAAAAAATGAACCTTGTCATGGAAAGTGGAAAACAATATACTCACGCCTTGATAATTGATACGGAGCATCTGCAACGATTTCATATGAAAGACATCAAGAACAAGTATCCTCTCCATTACTGTAAAAGATTTCCTTCACTTTACGGTTTGAGATTAACTCTCAGCCACTTTGAGATTCGGGCTAACGCAGGGGCAGTATTATTGGGCTTTGAGATTCGTGCCCAAGTTAAAAAGAACGGTCCAGATCCAATAATTGTAAAAGATTCTCTATTACGGTAATGGGGAGGATGTGAATTCAGACATCAAAGCACTGATGAAAGGATCTTCAAATTTAATGCTTCTTTACATTTTATCAGTGTTGTAAATAACGGTATGCGGTCGTCGAATGGACATAGTACTGCAAAGCTATTAATCGGGAATAATCGGTCGATTAGTCGGAAAAATCTATAACGGTTTGGTTACCGCCAATGATTAATCGGCCGATTAATCAGCCTAAACGGAAGGTTTTTACAACACTGCATCTTATAGAAACAAACCCCGCGGTTTAACACAACAACCAATTAGTCAGAGATCAAATCACAACTTAGGACCTGTTCGGCAGAGATATGGGAACAGGAATGGGAACGAGTTCTGAAAATTTTGAACTGGTCAATTACTGTGCTTGTGGGATAGAATTCGCGAAGTCTGAGTGAATTTTTTTTCCACGCGCACATTAATGAGCCGAACAGGCCCTTAATTAGTATTTCTAGGTGCGTGGGCGCGTGGCCTCCACAAAGCAATATTAAATGTTCTTAAATCCTAACGCCAACGACTTGAGGAATAACATTTTTTTTCCCGGCCTCGAATATGGATTCAAATCAGCTGAAATCCGAGATACATGACAGTATTTCTGGAATTCTGAAATTCCGAATCTAGCCGTTCAAGTTTTTCTATGGACGCATCTCGAAATAGCTAGTTTTTCTGTACACGTATCTCGAAACAATTCAACGGCTGTATTCGGGATTTCAGAGATTTTAGCGTTACTGTTTATGATTTTGGATTTCAGCAGATTTGAATCCCTCGAATATCAGTTCTTTTAGCACGGTTTAAGTTTATTTTTTTTAGTGTACTTTTGTCCAAAATTTTATTTCATGTTCGGCTTTTAAGATATCCATTTCTGAATTAAACGTAGAATTAACACAAACGAATACGAATCCTGATTGAGGAGCTCTTCTAGATAATTTTATTTATTTTGTTTTTTTTACTAGATAATTCTTATTTTAACTTCTTAATTGTTTAATCTTAATATTTTTGATAAAAATATTATAAACAAATAAGTAAAATTTTGTATTGGATACTCTATTGAAAACGCGGAGCTTTATTTAATTCTCTTATTTTATTTCGGATGTGTTATGCACCATTGATGTGTATAAATTTTAAGTCGATTTCAAATTTAATTGGTTTTCATCATAAAATTATTAAAAAAAAATTTGAGTAAAGGTTGGAGGTCAAGCCATCCAACTAATTAATATCCACAATGGATTGCCCCTTTCGGGTTTCGAACCTGCGACCTCCCACACGGAGATCATTGTCTTTGCCACTAGACCAAAGGCTGGTTCTCAAAATTATTTAAATTGAAATGTTAAAAATTAAGTTTCTTACAAAACTAAATTATTTTAAAATTAATTAAATTTACATACACTCTTAAATAATGAAAAACTACAATTTTATAATTTTAATTTGAATTGGAGAAATTTGAAAGGAGAGGAGAAGAATCTGATAGCCTATTCATGGGAACCTCTAAAGCTGAGATCAGAGAGAGAGAACTATTAAATTGAATTGGAATAGCAATTGCAATTGAATAGGATCAAAGAGAGTCACGGAATGCAAAATTAGTAATAAATATTAATTAATTAATTAATCAATTAGCACTATAGCAGTAGAGTTACTGTGAGAAGAAGAAGAGAAGATTAAGGATATATTTGTCAATTTGATTTTTAAAATAACTACATAAAATGTTAATGTTGAATAAATAAAAGAGAGAAAAAAATGTTAAGTTTTGAAAAAATATTGAATATTAAGATGTTTTGACGAGAATATTAGCTATTTTGAAAATTTTAATGATACACTAGAAATTTTAATGATACACTAGAAATTTTCCCTATATAACGCTACAGCAACTCTTGTTATAAATTCACAGAGATCTTCTCATAGCCCATTTCAATAATATTGGGCCGCGATCTAAACTTCAATTCTATCGAGTCCAGTGGCACATTTAACATGAATCATGACCCAGTTTTCTGATCCACTTCCCCCTAACATTCCTCTGAGGTAACATAATATTTCTGTTTAGATATGGACCGTTGATCAGAATGCGGGCCAATCCGGCTCCAGTGAAATGCACGGGGCCCTTTAATATCGTGAGGATCCTGATCGGACGGTCGGGATCTAAAAGTAAATATATATTTTTTTTTTATGAAAAGCCCGTCCTGTAGGTAAACAGAAATATTCTGTTACCTCATGCGATATGAATTCATCGCGAGCGTTCAACCCCTTCAACCCCGAATTCGCATCCTCTGAGATATTTGAGGGTTTTGGGAAAATCTTAAACGTTCAAATAAATTCTGCACAAATCTCAAAGCACAATAATACTGGCCTCCTGCGTTATCCCCGAATATGCACCGTACACGTCGGTCACGCAAAACTTGAGGTATCTCAGAGGATACGCACTCGCTTCAATCTTCATCCCCTCCCCCAAGCCCAGAACAGAAAACCCTTGCGAAGAAACACTCCAGCTGTCCAGTGAAGTTAAATCTGTAGGCGAGAATGGCGTCGGTTATGACTGGGGGACAGAGTATGATACCGAACCCTAATCCTACCCCGACGGCGGTGACGAGAGAAGGCGATCAGCTTGTTTTAACTCCTTTGGGAGCCGGAAATGAGGTCGGCCGCTCCTGCATGCACATGTCCTTCAAGGGCAAAACCGTCCTGGTAATCTGATAGTTACACATAAGAGCTACTTTCCTTTTTTTCCTTTTTATTTGGTTTTAGCTATCTTTTTTTCTTTTTTGTGTTGTTGTGGCGGAGGGGAGTTGTGGAGTAAGTTTAACCTTGTGACTGTCAATGGAACCTTAGCTTAAGTAATCCGAACTATAAAAAGCACAGTAATGAATCAATTGGAAAAAGAAAGCTAACCGAAACCGAAGAGTAATTTTGAGGGGCACCTGATTGTAAAAGATTGCAATGTAAGAGTGTAATGACTTGTGGGTATCATTTTATTAGTTTTTTTTTTTTCTTTGTTGTTGGCAGTTTGATTGTGGAATACACCCAGCTTACTCAGGAGTTGCAGCTTTACCTTACTTTGATGAGATAGATCCTTCAACCATTGATGTGCTTCTGATTACTCAGTATGTACTCCTCCTCGCTCCTTTTTTCCTTGCTCTATTACTATTGAATTTTCTAGGTTTTGACTTGACATGGTTTCTCGTAGCTTTCACTTGGATCATGCTGCCTCGCTGCCATACTTTCTAGAGAAGGTATGATTTGCTGTTTCTATGTGATTTTAAATACTACCAACCTGTACTTGGGTACCTAGCTGCCATTTTCGGTCAAAGTATATGTTGATTTCACCTTAGTTTCATCTGAGTCCTTGATTTTACTGGTACATTTGTGAGCAATTATGTTAACTTTATGGATACTAGTTTTTATAGCTTCAGTCTTGTCTCCTTTGGAGCTTACTTTCGTTCCAAATTTCTAATTGATTGACAGACTAACTTCAGAGGCCGAGTTTTCATGACCCATTCAACAAAGGCTATTTACAGGCTCCTCTTGTCAGATTATGTCAAAGTGAGCAAAGTATCTGTTGAAGATATGCTGTATGATGAGAATGACATTATTCGTTCCATGGATAAAATTGAGGTAAGTTACATAAACATACATTTTGTTGGGTTCTTTTTTTATTTTAAATTTGTCTTGTTGTACTGATTTCTTTTACTGTAATTAATATTATATATTGAAAAAATTTAGTGCATGCCTCTACAATATCTCCAAATTGTCATTTGTGCCATTCTGATGAATGAGACCCATGCACCCATAACTATCTTACGTGTCCCGTTTTTAGTCTTTAGTTAAGTCCTTGGGAAGCACCTTCGGGCCACATTTTACCTTCTGTCCTTGAGATATAGCACATGTCACCTATATCACCCATCTCCTGAATCTTACAATAACACATAAGTTTCCATCTAAAGTACCAAGGATGGCACTCGGAGCTTTATCTCCTGGTTCTTACAATATACTGAAATTACCCCTCTAAAGCACCAAGGATTGCACTGGTTATCTTTTGGAGTGAAGGAGTTGCACAACTAGTTCTTTTGTTGTGTCATTACAGAGTCACAAAAATAACCAACAATCGCACCCCCCTTCCAGCAGCTGTATGGTAAACAATTGCCTTTATAAGACAAGAACTTGGAATTTCTTTAATTTGGTGTTTCCCGGCACATAGGTGATAGACTTCCACCAGACTCTTGAGGTAAATGGCATCCGCTTCTGGTGCTACACGGCAGGCCATGTGCTAGGTGCAGCGATGTTTATGGTTGACATTGCTGGTGTCCGTGTGCTCTACACGGGCGATTATTCCCGTGAGGAGGATCGCCACCTGCGTGCTGCTGAGCTCCCCCAGTTCACCCCCGACATCTGCATCATTGAGTCCACCTATGGCGTGCAGCTCCACCAGCCCCGCCTTATCCGTGAAAAGCGCTTTACTGATGTCATCCACTCCACCATCTCCCAGGGCGGACGCGTCTTAATTCCCGCTTTTGCCCTCGGCCGAGCGCAAGAATTATTGCTCATTTTGGATGAGTATTGGGAAAACCACCCGGAGCTTCATAACATACCGATTTATTATGCATCGCCATTGGCAAAGAGGTGCATGGCAGTGTACCAGACATATATTAATGCAATGAATGACAGGATAAGGACCCAGTTTGCAAACTCGAACCCTTTTGACTTCAAGCACATCTCTCCGCTGAAGAGTATTGAGAACTTTGATGATGTGGGGCCCTCGGTTGTCATGGCGAGTCCTAGTGGGTTGCAGAGTGGTTTGTCGAGGCAGCTGTTTGATAAATGGTGCTCTGAGAAGAAAAATGCATGTGTCATACCTGGGTACGTTGTTGAGGGAACCTTAGCGAAGACCATAATAAACGAGCCAAAGGAGGTGACACTCATGAATGGCCTTGTCGCGCCTTTGAACATGCAGGTGCATTATATTTCTTTCTCTGCGCATGCAGATTATGCACAGACAAGTGGGTTTTTGAAGGAGCTGATGCCGCCTCATATTGTTTTGGTGCATGGCGAGGCAAATGAGATGGGGAGGTTGAGGCAGAAGCTTGTGAGTCAATTTTCTGATACAAACACAATGCTTTATACACCAAAGAATTGTGAGTCAGTTTCGATGTACTTCACTTCTGAAAAAATGGCAAAAACTATTGGTAGGTTGGCTGAGAAGGTACCCGCGACAGGAGAAGCAGTTAGTGGGTTGCTTGTTAAAAAGGGTTTTACATACCAGATCATGGCACCAGATGATTTACGTGTTTTCTCTCAGTTATGTACTGCAAATATAACACAACGAATCACTGTACCTTATTCCGGTGCATTTGAGGTAATAAAATATAGGTTGAAACAGATTTATGAGAGTGTGGAAAGCCTTCCGGTGGAAGAGGCTGAGGTGCCAACTTTAATTGTGCATGAGAGAGTAACCATACGGCATGAATCAGACACTTATGTGATGATGCAATGGTCATCGGACCCAATCAGTGATATGGTATCAGACTCAATTGTTGCAATGATTTTGAATATAGACAGAGAGGGGCCGAAGATGACACCAATTGAGGAAAAAACACATGAAGAGATGGAGAGAATGGCTCAGAAAGTGGTGTATTCCTTGATGGTATCACTTTTTGGAGGCGTGAAATACGGGGAGGATGGAAGACTGGTAATAACTGTTGATGCTGATGTTGCACGATTGGATGTAAAAAGTGGTGAGGTAGAGTGTGAGAATCAAGGGCTAAGGGAGACAATTACGACGGCATTTAGTCGGGTGCATGGTGCTGTCAGGCCCCTTCCAAAGCTGCAGTGTTAACTTGAGAATAGATTTGGCTCCTTTGATTGCACTCCCATTTCTTGTGATGGAAACTGATTGTTTTGTGGGTTGGTTGAACTCGTAGCTGGATCGTTTTTTTTTTTTTTTTTTTCTTTCTCGATCTGAAAATTCTGGACCATCCAAAAACAGTGATTTTCTACCTATCTAAAAAAATAATAAAAAAAATCGAAAAAATGTAAAATTTGGTTTGCAAGTACATATTCATTTTATAATCATGTTGAACGGTTTGGATCGACTGTTAGGATTTTCAAAACTCAAATATGGAGCCGTAGCACGGACCCAATCCGTGCTATGCATAGTACCGTAGCCTCACTCTTATTATTTAATCAAAACAGTCAATTAGACAAATGATCTTAACCTATTTAACAATCAAAGCGTTTATATTCCAAGATTTTTAAAAAATTGAACCATGACAGTTGAAAACAATATACACGCGCCTTGATAATTGATACGGAGCATCTGCAACGATTTCAGATGAAAAACATCAACAAGTATCTTCTCCATTACTGTAAAAGATTCCCTTCACTTTACGGTTTGAGATTAACTCTCAGCCGCTTTGAGATTCGGGCTAACACAAGGGCAGTATTATTGGGCTTTGAAATTCGTGCCAAGTTAAAAAAAACGGTCCAGATCCAATAGTTATAAAAGATTCCCTATTATGGTACCGGGGAGGATGTGAATTCAGACATCAAAGCACTGATGAAAGGATCTTCAAATTTAGTGCTTCCTTAGATCTTATCAGTGTTGTAAATAACAGTATGCCAGTCGTCAGACAGACAGAGTATCGCTAATCGATTAATCGGGAATAATCAGCCATAATCGGAAATAATCCGCCGATTAGTCGGAAAAATCCATAACGATTTGGTTACCGCCAACAACTAATCGGCCGATTAATCGGCCTAAACAGACGTTTTTTACAACACTGCATCTTATAGAAACAAACCCCGCGGTTTAACACAACAACTAATTAGTCAGAGATCAAATCACGACCTGTACTAGAAAGTCTAGTAAACTTAGGGCCTGTTCGGCAGAGATATGGGAACGGGTTCTGAAATTTTTGAACTGGCCGATTACTGTGCGCGTGGGACAGAATTCGCGAAGTCTGAGTGAATTTTTTTTTTACCACGCGCACAGTAATGAGCCGAGCAGGCCCTTAATTAGTATTTCTAGGCGCGTGTACGCGTGGCCTCCACAAAGCAATATTAAATGTTCTTAAATCCTAACGCCAACGACCTGAGGAATAACATTTTTTTTTTCCCGGCCTCGAATATCAGTTCTTTTAGCACGGTTTAATCTTAATATTTTTGATAAAAATATTATAAACAAATAAGTAAAATTTCGGATGTGTTATGCACCATTTATGTGTATAAATTTTAGGTCGATTTCAAATTTAATTGGCTTTCATCATAAAATTATTTAAATTGAAATGTTAAAAATTAAGTTTCTTACAAAACTAAATTATTTTAAAATTAATTAAAATTTACATACAGTCTTAAATAATGAAAAACTACAATTTATAATTTTAATTTTAATTGGAGAAATTTGAAGGGAGAGGAGAGGAATCTGATAGCCTACTCATGGGAACCTCTAAAGCTGGGAACCAATTTGGGTTCGATGACCGTCCGATCTGCTTTAAGATTCGCACCCGCAACTTCTGCATCTGCTTTAAAATTTGAATGCACGAATCCTGAAGTGGGTCGGACGGTGCCTAAACCCATCGGACCCAACCTGTTCTCCTAAAGCTGAGATCAGAGAGAGATAACTATTAAATTGAATTGGAATAGCAATTGCAATTGAATAGGATCAAAGAGAGTCACGGAATGCAAAATTAGTAATAAATATGTAATTAATTAATTAATTAATTAATCAATTAGCACTATAGCAGTAGAGTTACTGTGAGAAGAAGAAGAAGAAGAGAACATTAAGGATATATTTGTCAATTTGATTTTTAAAATAACTACATAAAATGTTAATGTTGAATAAATAAAAGAGAAAAAAAATATTAAGTTTTGAAAAAATATTGAATATTAAGATGTTTTGACGAAAATATTAACCATTTTGAAAATTTTAATGGTACACTAGAAATTTTCCCTATATAACGCTACAACTACTCTTGTTATAAATTCACAGAGATCTTCTCATAGCCCATTTCAAAAATATTGGGCCGCGATCTAAACTTCAGTTCTATCGAGTCCAGTGGCACATTTTACATGAATCATGACCCAGTATTCTGATCCACTTCCCCCTGACATTTCCTCTGAGGTAACATAATATTTATGTTTAGATCTGGACCGTTCGATCAGAATGCGGGCCAATCCGGCTCCAGTGAAATGCACGGGGCCCTTTAATATCGTGAGGATCCTGATCGGACGGTCGGGATCTAAAAGTAAATATATATTTATTTTTTTATGAAAAGCCCGTCCGGTCGGTAAACAGAAATATTCTGTTACCTCATGCGATATGAATTCATCGCGAGCGTTCAACCCCTTCAACCCCGAATTCGCATCCTCTGAGATATCTCAAACTTTTTGAGTGTTTTTGGGAAAATCTTAAACGTTCAAATACATTCTGCACAAATCTCAAAGCCCAAATAATACTGGCCTCCTGCGTTATCCCCGAATAGGCACCGTACACGTCGGTCACGCAAAAGTTGAGATACCTCAGAGGATACGCACTCGCTTCAATCTTCAACCCCTCCCCCAAGCCCAGAACAAAAAACCCTTGCGAAGAAACACTCCAGCTGTCCAGTGAAGTTAAATCTGTAGGCGACAATGGCGTCGGTTATGACTGGGGGACAGAGTATGATACCGTACCCTAATCCTACCCCGACGGCGGTGACGAGAGAAGGCGATCAGCTTGTTTTAACTCCTTTGGGCGCCGGAAATGAGGTCGGCCGCTCCTGCATGCACATGTCCTTCAAGGGCAAAACCGTCCTGGTAATCTGATAGTTACACATAAGAGCTACTTTCCTTTTTTTTTCTTTTTTGTGTTGTTGTGGCGGAGGGGAGTTGTGGAGTAAGTTTAACCTTGTGACTGTCAATGGAACCTTAGCTTAAGTAATCCGAACTATAAAAAGCACAGTAATGAATCAATTGGAAAAAAGAAAGCTAACCGAAACCAAAGAGTAATTTTGAGGGGCACCTGGTTGTAAAAGATTGCAATGTGAGAGTGTAATGACTTGTGGGTATCATTTTATTAGTTTTTTTTTTTTCTTTGTTGTTGGCAGTTTGATTGTGGAATACACCCAGCTTACTCAGGAGTTGCAGCTTTACCTTACTTTGATGAGATAGATCCTTCAACCATTGATGTGCTTCTGATTACTCAGTATGTACTCCTCCTCGCTCCTTTTTTCCTTGCTCTATTACTATTGAATTTTCTAGGTTTTGACTTGACATGGTTTCTCGTAGCTTTCACTTGGATCATGCTGCCTCGCTGCCATACTTTCTAGAGAAGGTATGATTTGCTGTTTCTATGTGATTTTAAATACTACCAACCTGTACTTGGGTACCTAGCTGCCATTTTCGGTCAAAGTATATGTTGATTTCACCTTAGTTTCATCTGATTCCTTGATTTTACTGGTACATTTGTGAGCAATTATGTTAACTTTATGGATACTAGTTTTTTTAGCTTCAGTCTTGTCTCCTTTGGAGCTTACTTTCGTTCCAAATTTCTAATTGATTGACAGACTAACTTCAGAGGCCGAGTTTTCATGACCCATTCAACAAAGGCTATTTACAGGCTCCTCTTGTCAGATTATGTCAAAGTGAGCAAAGTATCTGTTGAAGATATGCTGTATGATGAGAATGACATTATTCGTTCCATGGATAAAATTGAGGTAAGTTACATAAACATACATTTTGTTGGGTTCTTTTTTTATTTTAAATTTGTCTTGTTGTACTGATTTCTTTTACTGTAATTAATATTATATATTGAAAAAATTTAGTGCATGCCTCTACAATATCTCCAAATTGTCATTTGTGCCATTCTGATGAATGAGACCCATGCACCCTTAACTATCTTACGTGCCCATTTTTAGTCTTTAGTTAAGTCCTTGGGAAGCACCTTGGGGCCACATTTTACCTTCTGTCCTTGAGATATAGCGCATGTCACCTATATCACCCATCTCCTGAATCTTACAATAACACATAGGTTTCCATCTAAAGTACCAAGGATGGCCCTCGGAGCTTTATCTCCTGGTTCTTACAATATACTGAAATTACCCCTCTAAAGCACCAAGGATTGCACTGGGTATCTTTTGGAGTAAAGGAATTGCACAAATAGTTCTTTTGTTGTGTCATTACAGAGTCACAAAAATAACCAACGATCGCACCCCCCTTCCAGCAGCTGTATGGTAAACAATTGCCTTTATAAGACAAGAACTTGGAATTTCTTTAATTTGGTGTTTCCCGGCACATAGGTGATAGACTTCCACCAGACTCTTGAGGTAAATGGCATCCGCTTCTGGTGCTACACGGCAGGCCATGTGCTAGGTGCAGCGATGTTTATGGTGGACATTGCTGGTGTCCGTGTGCTCTACACAGGCGATTATTCCCGTGAGGAGGATCGCCACCTGCGTGCTGCTGAGCTCCCCCAGTTCACCCCCGACATCTGCATCATTGAGTCCACCTATGGCGTGCAGCTCCACCAGCCCCGCCTTATCCGTGAAAAGCGCTTTACTGATGTCATCCACTCCACCATCTCCCAGGGCGGACGCGTCTTAATTCCCGCTTTTGCCCTCGGCCGAGCGCAAGAATTATTGCTCATTTTGGATGAGTATTGGGGAAACCACCCGGAGCTTCATAACATACCGATTTATTATGCATCGCCATTGGCAAAGAGGTGCATGGCAGTGTACCAGACATATATTAATGCAATGAATGACAGGATAAGGACCCAGTTTGCAAACTCGAACCCTTTTGACTTCAAGCACATCTCTCCGCTGAAGAGTATTGAGAACTTTGATGATGTGGGGCCCTCGGTTGTCATGGCGAGTCCTAGTGGGTTGCAGAGTGGTTTGTCGAGGCAGCTGTTTGATAAATGGTGCTCTGAGAAGAAAAATGCATGTGTCATACCTGGGTACGTTGTTGAGGGAACCTTAGCGAAGACCATAATAAACGAGCCAAAGGAGGTGACACTCATGAATGGCCTTGTCGCGCCTTTGAACATGCAGGTGCATTATATTTCTTTCTCTGCACATGCAGATTATGCACAGACAAGTGGGTTTTTGAAGGAGCTGATGCCGCCTCATATTGTTTTGGTGCATGGCGAGGCGAATGAGATGGGGAGGTTGAGGCAGAAGCTTGTGAGTCAATTTTCTGATACAAACACAAAGCTTTATACACCAAAGAATTGTGAGTCAGTTTCGATGTACTTCACTTCTGAAAAAATGGCAAAAACTATTGGTAGGTTGGCTGAGAAGGTACCCGCGACAGGAGAAGCAGTTAGTGGGTTGCTTGTTAAAAAGGGTTTTACATACCAGATCATGGCACCAGATGATTTACGTGTTTTCTCTCAGTTATGTACTGCAATATAACACAACGAATCACTGTACCTTATTCCGGTGCATTTGAGGTAATAAAATATAGGTTGAAACAGATTTATGAGAGTGTGGAAAGCCTTCCGGTGGAAGAGGCTGAGGTGCCAACTTTAATTGTGCATGAGAGAGTAACCATACGGCATGAATCAGACACTTATGTGATGATGCAATGGTCATCGGACCCAATCAGTGATATGGTATCAGACTCAATTGTTGCAATGATTTTGAATATAGACAGAGAGGGGCCGAAGATGACACCAATTGAGGAAAAAACACATGAAGAGATGGAGAGAATGGCTCAGAAAGTGGTGTATTCCTTGATGGTATCACTTTTTGGAGGCGTGAAATACGGGGAGGATGGAAGACTGGTAATAACTGTTGATGCTGATGTTGCACGATTGGATGTAAAAAGTGGTGAGGTAGAGTGTGAGAATCAAGGGCTAAGGGAGACAATTACGACGGCATTTAGTCGGGTGCAAGGTGCTGTCAGGCCCCTTCCAAAGCTGCAGTGTTAACTTGAGAAGAGATTTGGCTCCTTTGATTGCACTCCCATTTCTTGTGATGGAAACTGATTGTTTTGTGGGTTGGTTGAACTCGTAGCTGGATCGTTTTTTTTTTTTTTATTCTTTCTCGATCTGAAAATTCTGGACCATCCAAAAACAGTGATTTTCTACCTATCTAAAAAAATAGTAAAAAAAATCGAAAAAATGTTAAATTTGGTTTGCAAGTACATATTTATTTTATAATCATATTGAACGGTTTGGATCGACTGTTAGGATTTTGAAAACTCAAATATGAAGCCGTAGCACGGACCCAATCCGTGCTATGCATAGTACCGTAGCCTCACTCTTATTATTTAATCAAAACAGTCAATTAGACAAATGATCTTAACCTATTTAACAATCAAAGCGTTTATATTCCAAGATTTTAAAAAATTGAACCTTGTCATGGAAAGTTGAAAACAATATACACGCACCTTGATAATTGATACGGAGCATCTGCAACGATTTCTGATGAAAAACATCAACAACAAGTATCTCCTCCATTACTGTAAAAGATTCTCTTCACTTTACGGTTTGAGATTAACTCTCAGCCGCTTTGAGATTCGGGCTAACGCAAGGGCAGTATTATTGGGCTTTGAAATTCGTGCCAAGTTAAAAAAAACGGTCCAGATCCAATAGTTATAAAAGATTCCCTATTATGGTAACGGGGAGGATGTGAATTCAGACATCAAAGCACTGATGAAAGGATCTTCAAATTTAGTGCTTCCTTAGATCTTATCAGTGTTGTAAATAACAGTATGCCAGTCGTCAGACAGACAGAGTATCGCTAATCGATTAATCGGGAATAATCAGCCATAATCGGAAATAATCCGCCGATTAGTCGGAAAAATCCATAACGATTTGGTTACCGCCAACAACTAATCGGCCGATTAATCGGCCTAAACAGACGTTTTTTACAACACTGCATCTTATAGAAACAAACCCCGCGGTTTAACACAACAACTAATTAGTCAGAGATCAAATCACGACCTGTACTAGAAAGTCTAGTAAACTTAGGGCCTGTTCGGCAGAGATATGGGAACGGGTTCTGAAATTTTTGAACTGGCCGATTACTGTGCGCGTGAGACAGAATTCGCGAAGTCTGAATGAATTTTTTTTTTACCACGCGCACAATAATGAGCCGAGCAGGCCCTTAATTAGTATTTCTAGGCGCGTGTACGCGTGGCCTCCACAAAGCAATATTAAATGTTCTTAAATCCTAACGCCAACGACCTGTGGAATAACATTTTTTTTTTCCCGGCCTCGAATATCAGTTCTTTTAGCACGGTTTAATCTTAATATTTTTGATAAAAATATTATAAACAAATAAGTAAAATTTCGGATGTGTTATGCACCATTTATGGGTATAAATTTTAGGTCGATTTCAAATTTAATTGGCTTTCATCATAAAATTATTTAAATTGAAATGTTAAAAATTAAGTTTCTTACAAAACTAAATTATTTTAAAATTAATTAAAATTTACATACAGTCTTAAATAATGAAAAACTACAATTTTATAATTTTAATTTGAATTGGAGAAATTTGAAGGGAGAGGAGAGGAATCTGATAGCCTACTCATGGGAACCTCTAAAGCTGGGAACCAATTTGGGTTCGATGACCGTCCGATCTGCTTTAAGATTCCCGCTCGCAACTTCCGCATTTGCTTTAAAATTTGAATGCACGAATTTTGAAGTGGTTCGGACGGTGTCTAAACCCATCGGACCCAAATTTGAGTCTGATGGGCATCGGACCCAAGCTGTTCTCCTAAAGCTGAGATCAGAGAGAGATAACTATTAAATTGAATTGGAACAGCAATTGCAATTGAATAGGATCAGAGAGAGTCACGGAATGAAAAATTAGTAATAAATATGTAATTAATTAATTAATCAATTAGCACTATAGCAGTAGAGTTACTGTGAGAAGAAGAAGAAGAAGAGAAGATTAAGGATATATTTGTGAATTTGATTTTTAAAATAACTACATAAAATGTTAATGTTGAATAAATAAAAGAGAAAAAAATATTAAGTTTTGAAAAAATATTGAATATTAAGATGTTTTGACGAAAATATTAACCATTTTGAAAATTTTAATGGTACACTAGAAATTTTCCCTATATAACGCTACAACTACTCTTGTTATAAATTCACAGAGATCTTCTCATAGCCCATTTCAAAAATATTGGGCCGCGATCTAAACTTCAATTCTATCGAGTCCAGTGGTACATTTAACATGAATCATGACCCAGTTTTCTGATCCACTTCCCCCTAACATTCCTCTGAGGTAACATAATATTTCTGTTTAGATATGGACCGTTGATCAGAATGAGTCCGGATCCACTTAAGTAACCCAATTTTTGAGTTTTGACGTGTACGGTGCCTATTCGGTGGTAGCGCAGGGGCCAGTATTATTTGTGGGGTCCAGGTTCTTTAAGACTCGTGTTAGAGCACCTTCGACGGTTTGGATCAAAACTCAAAAATTGGGTTACTGCACTGGATCTGAATTCGATCAGAATGTGGGCCAATCCGGCTCCAGTGAAATGCACGGGGCCCTTTAATATCGTGAGGATCCTGATCGGACGGTCGGGATCTAAAAGTAAATATATATTTGTTTTTTTATGAAAAGCCCGTCCTGTAGGTAAACAGAAATATTCTGTTACCTCATGCGATATGAATTCATCGCGAGCGTTCAACCCCTTCAACCCCGAATTCGCATCCTCTGAGATATCTCAAACTTTTTGAGTGTTTTTGGGAAAATCTTAAACGTTCAAATACATTCTGCACAATCTCAAAGCACAAATGATACTGGCCTCCTGTGTTATCCTCGAATAGGCACCGTACACGTCGGTAACGCAAAAGTTGAGATACCTCAGAGGATACGCACTCGCTTCAATCTTCAACCCCTCCCCCAAGCCCAGAACAGAAAAACCCTTGCGAAGAAACACTCCAGCTGTCCAGTGAAGTTAAATCTGTAGGCGACAATGGCGTCGGTTATGTCTGGGGGACAGAGTATGATACCGTACCCTAATCCTACCCCGACGGCGGTGACGAGAGAAGGCGATCAGCTTGTTTTAACTCCTTTGGGCGCCGGAAATGAGGTCGGCCGCTCCTGCATGCACATGTCCTTCAAGGGCAAAACCGTCCTGGTAATCTGATAGTTACACATAAGAGCTACTCTCCTTTTTTTTCTTTTTTGTGTTGTTGTGGCGGAGGGGAGTTGTGGAGTAAGTTTAACCTTGTGACTGTCAATGGAACCTTAGCTTAAGTAATCCGAACTATAAAAAGCACAGTAATGAATCAATTGGAAAAAGAAAGCTAACCGAAACCGAAGAGTAATTTTGAGGGGCACCTGATTGTAAAAGATTGCAATGTAAGAGTGTAATGACTTGTGGGTATCATTTTATTAGTTTTTTTTTTTCTTTGTTGTTGGCAGTTTGATTGTGGAATACACCCAGCTTACTCAGGAGTTGCAGCTTTACCTTACTTTGATGAGATAGATCCTTCAACCATTGATGTGCTTCTGATTACTCAGTATGTACTCCTCCTCGCTCCTTTTTTCCTTGCTCTATTACTATTGTATTTTCTAGGTTTTGACTTGAGATGGTTTCTTGTAGCTTTCACTTGGATCATGCTGCCTCGCTGCCGTACTTTCTAGAGAAGGTATGATTTGCTGTTTCTATGTGATTTTAAATACTACCAACCTGTACTTGGGTACCTAGCTGCCATTTTCGGTCAAAGTATATGTTGATTTCACCTTAGTTTCATCTGAGTCCTTGATTTTACTGGTACATTTGTGAGCAATTATGTTAACTTTATGGATACTAGTTTTTTTAGCTTCAGTCTTGTCTCCTTTGGAGCTTACTTTCGTTCCAAATTTCTAATTGATTGACAGACTAACTTCAGAGGCCGAGTTTTCATGACCCATTCAACAAAGGCTATTTACAGGCTCCTCTTGTCAGATTATGTCAAAGTGAGCAAAGTATCTGTTGAAGATATGCTGTATGATGAGAATGACATTATTCGTTCCATGGATAAAATTGAGGTAAGTTACATAAACATACTTTTTGTTGGGTTCTTTTTTTATTTTAAATTTGTCTTGTTGTACTGATTTCTTACACTGTAATTAATATTATATATTGAAAAAATTTAGTGCATGCCTCTACAATATCTGCAAATTGTCATTTGTGCCATTCTGATGAATGAGACCCATGCACCCTTAACTATCTTACGTGTCCCATTTTTAGTCTTTAGTTAAGTCCTTGGGAAGCACCTTGGGGCCACATTTTACCTTCTGTCCTTGAGATATAGCACATGTCACCTATATCACCCATCTCCTGAATCTTACAATAACACATAAGTTTCCATCTAAAGTACCAAGGATGGCACTCGGAGCTTTATCTCCTGGTTCTTACAATATACTGAAATTACCCCTCTAAAGCACCAAGGATTGCACTGGGTATCTTTTGGAGTAAAGGAGTTGCACAAATAGTTCTTTTGTTGTGTCATTACAGAGTCACAAAAATAACCAACCATCGCACCCCCCTTCCAGCAGCTGTATGGTAAACAATTGCCTTTATAAGACAAGAACTTGGAATTTCTTTAATTTGGTGTTTCCCGGCACATAGGTGATAGACTTCCACCAGACTCTTGAGGTAAATGGCATCCGTTTCTGGTGCTACACGGCAGGCCATGTGCTAGGTGCAGCGATGTTTATGGTTGACATTGCTGGTGTCCGTGTGCTCTACACGGGCGATTATTCCCGTGAGGAGGATCGCCACCTGCGTGCTGCTGAGCTCCCCCAGTTCACCCCCGACATCTGCATCATTGAGTCCACCTATGGCGTGCAGCTCCACCAGCCCCGCCTTATCCGTGAAAAGCGCTTTACTGACGTCATCCACTCCACCATCTCCCAGGGCGGACGCGTCTTAATTCCCGCTTTTGCCCTCGGCCGAGCGCAAGAATTATTGCTCATTTTGGATGAGTATTGGGAAAACCACCCGGAGCTTCATAACATACCGATTTATTATGCATCGCCATTGGCAAAGAGGTGCATGGCAGTGTACCAGACATATATTAATGCAATGAATGACAGGATAAGGACCCAGTTTGCAAACTCGAACCCTTTTGACTTCAAGCACATCTCTCCGCTGAAGAGTATTGAGAACTTTGATGATGTGGGGCCCTCTGTTGTCATGGCGAGTCCTAGTGGGTTGCAGAGTGGTTTGTCGAGGCAGCTGTTTGATAAATGGTGCTCTGAGAAGAAAAATGCATGTGTCATACCTGGGTACGTTGTTGAGGGAACCTTAGCGAAGACCATAATAAACGAGCCAAAGGAGGTGACGCTCATGAATGGCCTTGTCGCGCCTTTGAACATGCAGGTGCATTATATTTCTTTCTCTGCACATGCAGATTATGCACAGACAAGTGGGTTTTTGAAGAGCTGATGCCGCCTCATATTGTTTTGGTGCATGGCGAGGCGAATGAGATGGGGAGGTTGAGGCAGAAGCTTGTGAGTCAATTTTCTGATACAAACACAAAGCTTTATACACCAAAGAATTGTGAGTCAGTTTCGATGTACTTCACTTCTGAAAAAATGGCAAAAACTATTGGTAGGTTGGCTGAGAAGGTACCCGCGACAGGAGAAGCAGTTAGTGGGTTGCTTGTTAAAAAGGGATTTACATACCAGATCATGGCACCAGATGATTTACGTGTTTTCTCTCAGTTATGTACTGCAAATATAACACAACGAATCACTGTACCTTATTCCGGTGCATTTGAGGTAATAAAATATAGGTTGAAACAGATTTATGAGAGTGTGGAAAGCCTTCCAGTGGAAGAGGCTGAGGTGCCAACTTTAATTGTGCATGAGAGAGTAACCATACGGCATGAATCAGACACTTATGTGATGATGCAATGGTCATCGGACCCAATGAGTGATATGGTATCAGACTCAATTGTTGCAATGATTTTGAATATAGACAGAGAGGGGCCGAAGATGACACCAATTGAGGAAAAAACACATGAAGAGATGGAGAGAATGGCTCAGAAAGTGGTGTATTCCTTGATGGTATCACTTTTTGGAGGCGTGAAATACGGGGAGGATGGAAGACTGGTAATAACTGTTGATGCTGATGTTGCACGATTGGATGTAAAAAGTGGTGAGGTAGAGTGTGAGAATCAAGGGCTGAGAGAGAGAATTACGACGGCATTCAGTCGGGTGCAAGGTGCTGTCAGGCCCCTTCCAAAGCCGCAGTGTTAACTTGAGAAGAGATTTTGGCTCCTTTGATTGCACTCCCCTTTCTTGTGATGGAAACTGATTGTTTTATGGGTTGGTTGAACTCGTAGCTGGAGCTCTTTTTTTCTCTTTTTTTCTTTCTCGATCTGGAGATGTAACGTAGAGATGTTTTTATCAATGTTATCAACTGTTTGCAATATTTGTTACCCTTTTTCTCTGTTGTATTTTCTTTTTCTGATGATGAGTACGGACAGCTAAAAACTTCAAAAGCTTGCATATGAGAGAAACTCTGAAGTCTTTGCCTTCCAAACATTGAATGAACAGTATGTAATTGCAAGTACATGAAATCATACATATAAAAGAGACAAGATTCAAAATTGATATACTGGTTTGTCTTTGGTATGCTTTGGAGCTACTCGAGCAGCAAATTTCGATTTCACTCTGATCTTTTATCACTTCCTTTCCCTTCTCATGTTTCCCGAGCAGGTCTGTAGCCCGTTCAGTCGGCTGCTGTCATAGACAGAGCAAGCAAGAGAATCCTGATCTCTGTTCCTTTTCTTTCTTATCTGTATCTTATTCCAAACACCAAGGTACACAAGAATTGCTAATTCTGAAGGTCTATGTGCTACTACGGAATTTGATGTACGTTGCTTTTATCAAGGTCATCAAGACATCAACTGTTTGTGTTTCAATCACAGCCTGTGGGAGCCACATAAACTTTTCGCTGTTGTGGTTACGTACTATCATACCACAGTAATTTGGCTTAGTGTCTTTCGCCACCATTGCTGTAAGGGTATCAAGTTCGATCGATCTTTTCTTATGAGTGATTGGAATTTTGTATACATGATCACTTTATTGTGTACAAAATTTTGCATAAAGTAATATCCTGCTCGTATCTTCACGAAAAAAATGATTTTAAGTCAATCCCCATCTTGGGCCTTTACTTGCCGGAACCGAAATCCATAATAACTTATCTTCTGGACCAGGATTAAATTTTGGGCTCATAACACGGATCGGGCAGACATAATGCGGTTTCAAAAAGGCCTTGATCCGACCCGATCCACTACAAACCCCTAGCCACAAGAGTTCCGGTCCCATCTTCTCCAAGCACCGATTTCTCCCTTCCTCCAATCCACTGTGGGACCTAGAAAGCACCATATTTTCGTACATCTATCGTCTATTGTGGTTTCTTCCTTCGAAGTGCTGTCTCTAATGGCGTTGAAGGCCCCTCCTACAAGTTTAAGCTTCGCGCCACCTCTGCGAGCCTACTCAAGAAGAACTTATGTTGCTCTCCCGATTGTGAAGAGGGCGTCCTTCTTTGGCGACGGTTTTCGTCTCTCAATTATTTTAACATTTTAAGTGCGATTTTGCCGTGAAAATCTAGTCATAGTTTTTAAATTGCTGAACTAGAGAGGAAGAGATAAATTGAGCAGCAATTTTGACATATGAGAGAATGTAATAATGGAATTTGTTTCTGAGGATTAACTGCTAAATTTCGTCATATTAATTTTCTCTTGGTCCAGCGGTTTCATTGAAAGCTGTACCAGCACGGAGGGGAAATGTCAACAGATTGAGATGCAATTCTATTCGTATGAACTTATTTGATAGGCTAGCTAGAGTAATCAAGGTAAGTGATTCAGATTTCAGTATAGCATTGTTTGATATCTGTGTTATTTGTTAGATCTCACTTTATGTGTGTTCTTAATCGGAAATTAACTTTATTTCTGTTGTCTAGTCCTATGCAAATGCGCTCGTAAGTACTTTTGAAGATCCAGAGAAGATTTTGGATCAAGCTGTCTTGGAGATGAATGATGACTTGATAAAAATGCGCCAAGCAACAGCGCAGGTAGGCTTCAAGACACACACTCACATACACAACCAATCTGCTTAAAGAGTGTGAATTCTCTCAGTTTAATATATACTCAAAGTCTGTAGTCAGTAATAATGTTATATCAAATGGGTCCAAACTATCCAAATTTGACATTTGGATTTTCAGGTAACCATTTTCGGTCCCTAACTTTCTTTTGTATCATAATTTTCTCATAGCACCTCTTTGTAGTCAAATGTAATCAAAATATGGAAGTGCTGTTTTGAGCCATTTTTACTCGAGATGTGTTATATCTCCAAAAAGTGATTAATTTCGCTTGAGCTTCAGCAAGGATATAATTTTTTTTTTTTTTAAATAAAAGATGATGTTAGGTTCATAGTAGTTCAAATAAAAAACAGGCGACGGCGATGAATTGTCTTTTGTGTTTGTAGGGATCAAAATGGTAATTGAGGGTCACACAAAGGAGAATTTGTGTAATTTGCCATGTTTCTTAATGTTTTAATTCTTTTTTTTGTTGCTTTGTGGTGAAGGTGTTGGCATCTCAAAAGAGACTGGAGAACAAATACAAAGCTGCTGAACAGGCTTCAAATGACTGGTAATTCCACTTTTATACATTATGATTACCTGATACTGGTCTATTCAGTTTATTTGGGTCTTATATTTCTTTCTTGCATGTGTATTTTTTAAATTACAGGTACAAAAGGGCACAGCTTGCTCTTCAGAAAGGCGATGAGGATCTGGCTCGTGAGGCTCTTAAAAGGCGCAAATCATATGCTGTGAGTACATATAAATTCAAATGTAGCTGTTGTGGTTTATTACTATAGAATAACACACCCCCCTCTACAGCCCATCTCTCCCAAAAGAAAAAAGAGAAAACAGCATACAATAAAATTATATGGGGGGAATAATAGATTTATAGATTTGGTAATTAGGTCCCCTGGACTGACATTTGACTAACTTTGTTAGTATCAATTAAACACCTTTAACCTTTTTCTTTGTTATTGTTATAACAAAAACACACCCCAAACTTACCCTTTCGCAATGCATGTGCATCCTGTATATTTTATATGATGGATGATGCTTTTAAGAACATTTGTTTACTTCGATCTATTTTTTTGTTAATTTCCCCAATTGACATAGAAAATGCAACAACTGAAAAATGGAAGATTTTAGTGTATTTAGTCATCTCTTACAATTAGTTGACATGTTAAAGTAGTGCTGACTGATTCTTTGGTCGTGTGGTTTTATTGTCTCTTGTGACCCTTGTGAATGGTGCTTTGAACTACCATTATTCCATTATATTGTATTATAGTGTATAAAATGTTATCTATGCTGTTGTTTATAACATAATTAACTTTAAGTACTCACTTCTCATTTTTCTTAGGATAATGCAAGTGCTTTGAAGACGCAGCTTGATCAGCAGAAATCTGTTGTTGATAATCTTGTATCAAACACTAAGGTTAGCTAGCTCTCTCTTTATTTTTTGCAGTTTTATAATTAGTATGTTTGCTTATATGTGCCAAGTTAAAACCATCCACACTCCAATTAGACCTAATTGAACACTAATAGGTGTTAATATAAGTGACATTGGTAAATGTTTCTTTACAAAACTTGTTTTCCAGCTCTTGGAGAGCAAAATAGCAGAGGCAAAGCAGAAGAAGGATACTCTTAAGGCCCGTGCTCAGTCTGCCAAGTACCAATACATATATATTTTTTAATTTTCTGTTTCATTTTCTTGTACTCATACCAGATCTAAATGTTCTTTTTTTAAAAAAAAATAAATTAAGGACGGCAACCAAAGTGAGCGAAATGCTAGGAAATGTCAATACCAGCAGTGCTCTTTCTGCATTTGAGAAGATGGAAGAAAAAGGTTGAATTCTTTTCATGTGATTATTCCCATATGGATAAAAGAATGGAATTTACTACATGATCCTCTTAAAAGAGAAAAAGAGGATATAAAGAAAGTCTTTAAACAAACTGATAGCTAAAAGATAACGGCGTACCTTTTTGACCTTGCAGTTATGACAATGGAATCACAAGCTGAGGCTTTGAATCAGTTAACCACTGATGACCTGGAGGGAAAGGTTAGTTTTCAAATTTGAAGATTACATTAGGTACTTATTTCTTACTATTCTCCTATGTGAACACTTGTATTTATAATTCTTAAACAATGTCTTACGCTGCAGTTTGCAATGCTTGAGACCTCGTCAGTGGATGATGATCTCGCCAGCCTCAAAAAAGAATTATCAGGACCTCAATTGGTATGATCTGTGCTTTGTCATATATTTCCTGGTCCTTTATTTATTTTTTATTGTTTTTCCATCACATTAAGTCTAATCCCAGTTTGTTCCGTAGTAAATAACTATCTTGATGGCCAAAGTAATCCCAGCTTCCCTTTGCTTGAGAGAACCACATGGGCAAATGTTCATTTTGCAGCCTTCTTTGTAAAATTGATTAGCATGCCCTTGCCTAATACAAACAGTGATTAGATCTGGTCTCACTATGGTCCCTGTATAGACTGGGATATTTCTTTCTCCATTGCCTTTAAATCTAATCCCAGTCTGTTCTACAATAATTAACTTGTGCTCATGGGTAAAGTTATTCCATTGATTGTACCTCCCAGTTCCTTTTTGCTTGAAAGAATCACTTGGGAAAATGTTCATTTTCCAGCCTTTTTTTGCAAAATAATTTAATATGCCCTTGCGCAATACAACAGTGATCAGTTCTGGTCTCAATATGTTCCCTGTATATTCTGGGCCGAAACCTATTACTGGTTGGATCTTTCTCTCACTTTTCTTTAACAATTTATTCAGGACTGTTAAGTTTTTAACATAGAAATTGAAAATAAGTGTTAACTGGTACAGTTGAGCCTTGGTACTTGACTATGCACTAGAGTAGATCAGATCCAATCAATATCCAAATCTTGATCGATGACGATTCATGCCAATCAATATTTAGTTAAAAATTTATCAGCACTCTGCACATGCATGCCCAATCTATTAATCCATTTTATTAAAATATTTGAATTTTTTTAATATTGTATACAGGGTAAATGACATACGATTTTACACCAGAAAGCACATAAATTTCTAATTAAATTATTTTATCTAATAAAGTAGCGGTAACCTTTTAAATAATTATACTTGGCAGCTACTGCCAAGGTTTAAAAAAAAAACCTTTTAAATAATTAATAAAGCAAACATCATAGCTTTCTAAAATATGGGAATTTTTACAGAAATTATTGTGCACATACATTTTAGTGAATTCATTTTTTTTTTCGCAGGTCCCTATAAGCCAAGTGAAATTCATTATTTTCAATATTCCATATAATATCTAACAAAATACTACATACTTCTTTTTTGAGTGTCACATGAGAATCTATTGATGGAGATTCCTATTGGCCTGTGAGATTGTCATTAATCAAGTAAGCAATAAAAAAACCTACAAGGTGTCATCTTGTCAGGTCTGTCATGGTATGTATGTGTTTAGGTGTCCAAACAAAATAACTTTTTTTCTTTCAAAAAGAACAAAATAACTTTTGTATATATGTATCCGATATATATGTATCTAACTCTCACAGTTAGGAATATTGTCTCATGCGTAGATATACTTAATTAATTTTCTGTAGAAAGGAGAATTGCCGCCTGGAAGAACAGCTGTCAGCAGTTTCAGAGATGCCGATATTGAGAATGAGTTGAACGAGCTAAGAAGAAAAGCAAGAGATTACTAAGTTTCAATGTTTTCCAATTTTAAATGATTTTGTGTCATTGAATGAGCAAGAGCCTTGATGTGTCATTAACAAAGGCTCTTTTTTTAGCTGTTAACTGATTTTATGTTTGATTATGGCATTAAGTATGTATAGTAATAAATAGTTGTAGAAAATCTTGTAATATTTTTCACCTTGGGCTAAATATTGTTAATGCGATCTTTACAAACATGTTGTTATGAATTTGCTATAAATTTTGAATGTTAGCAGTTTTATTTGCTAAATTTTGCATACTAATAACAGTTACTTTCGTCAATACTTAAGAAAATTGTTCAGTCTTTGTTAGATCTTTGTTCAACCTTCTCTCAGGGGTCGATATCTTTCGTCAATGCTTTTTGTGCTTTTACAGATGACCAGATTAAGTTGAAGGTATATTATACCTCATTACATTTTCGAACTTAAGACCATTAAAGTCTTAAGTTATTTTTGGGCTCAAATTTCGCAGGATATTATATTAGAAAAGAAAATAAATACAAAAGCCATATACAGCTTTCAAGAGATCTTAAATTTGAACTCAGCAAAACACTGACAAAAGAAAACTTAAAGGTTGCAATTAAATCTTTCTTAAAATGATCGAGTTGAAAAAAGGTTGCATCTCGTTGCTGTCGTCGTCTGTCCTTGTGCTAATATTTTTCACGCCAACTCTAATCATAGAGGGCATGTAGGATTTTGCACAAGGGAATGAGACATTAAGAAGATCACATCTGCTCTTCAAGAAAAAGAGAGGCAGGGACGGATTCAGGATTTTTCTCAAGGGACAAAATAATATCAATTCGGGTTAAAATCTATTAACAAATTGAGTAATTGATAAAAAACAATGCTATAACTTATACTTTCCAATGCTTTGACTTGTAATTTATAATGCTCTGACTTATAATTTTAATTACCAATTAAAATTCAACAAATTTTAATTTTAACTCCAAATTTAACTCGAATTACAAATCAAACGTCTAGAGAGGAGCAAAAAAAATTTCAAGAGGAGCAAAGTTGGTCGGAACTGATAAATCTCTACTAAAACTCAAAATCTAGAAGGCAGCTAAAAAGATGGAGGGACGCTGCGTCGGAGGGGAGTAAGGTTGAAACTTGAAACCCTAGTCTATTGTTGCCAGTTGGCATGCCCGTCTCCAGTCAATTCCTGCGCTAAACAAACTTTCATCCACAGTTTAATTTGCCTCCGTTGCGATGCATGCACAAAGAACGAGACTTTGAAGGATTCCTGTTTTGAACTGAACTTGGTCTAAGTTTGCGCAGGGGGAACAGCAATTTTCTCCAGTCAATTTGGCACGGGGGAAATATTATACACATCCTCTTTTTCCGAATTGCCACATATTTCTATGACTTCAAAGTTCAAACAAAGAGAATATGGGGCTACTTTTCCTGTTTTGCAGCTTCTCTGTTGTTTCCTGGTTTTTTCATTAATACTAAACTTCGAAATCCGAAAGGATATGCAACTAAGATTTTGTGCAATTAGTCCATGAATCAAATAAACGAATCTATTATATAATATATCCTGATTTTATAAAGACCAATTAGTCCATTGTTGACTTGTTGCGGATAGTTTTTTTAACTTAATTTTTATGCTTCAAACTAAAATGCATCTTTTATGTTTTATCGCCACTCATATTATTTACTTTTATTTTCAGAGTTTAAATAACTGATTCAAACTGCTTAATATAATCTCTATATTCTTACTTAAATTAAATGTGCTTGGTGGTCAAATTTTTTTTTTTTTAAATTTACTATTTATTATATGAGGAGGGTTCAAATGCCTCCATTTTTTGTGCCTCCACCATGCCTCCATTTTAACAACTTTAATAACTCAAAATTTAAAACTTAAACGTCAAAATAAAACCGTTGGATATGATCTACATCTTTTATCTATGTGCTCATAAAAAATTATCACATTTCGATTTTGTTTTTATGTGAATCAATAAGTTCAAAAAATCAACGTCTAGAAATTATCCCCATTAGTATGTTTTTTACAAGCTCTTGATGACAACCAAAACAAAATTGAAATGTCATAATTTTTTACACGTGTATAGATAAAATGATGTAGATCATATCCAACGGTTTTATTTTGACTTTTAAGTTTTAAATTTTGAGTTATTAAAGTTTTTAAAAATAGAGGCATGAAAAATGGAGGCATTTGAACCCTCCTCTTATTATATATACAAAATTACTGTTTTTGGACCATTAAAAAAACAATGATTTCGTACCTATCTAACATAATAGTAAAAAAAATTTAAAATTTGATCTCCAAACATATATTAATATAAAAATCATATTGAGTAATTCAAATTGATTGTTTGAACTTCGAAAATGAAAATAAGATATTATAAAACATCATGAAACATAAAAGACGTGAGACATTTGAACAATCATGCCATAAATTCAGAATTCACATCACCTCAAGTTACCTGACTCAAGCAAATTATGATCGGACGATTCTTTTAACATGGCACGAATCTCAAAACAGGCTCCCTACAGTCTTCATAGATACCAGATTGAGTTTGAGTTTGGCCCAGATAGGATTAATCTGGGCTGTCCGTTTCAATTTGCTTGAGTCAGGTACCTGGGAGGATACGGATCCATAAATTCAAGGGAACAGTTTGGGTCCGATGCCCATCGAACTCAAAGTGAGTTCGATGGGTTCGATGACCGTCCGATCTGCTTTAAGATTCGCTCCTGCAACTTTCGAGTCTGCTTTAAAATTCATGCACACGAATCTTAAAGTGGATCGGACGTCCATGAACCCATCGGACCCAAATTTGAGTCTGATGGGCATCGGACCCAAGCTGTTCCCTAAATTCAAGGGTACTGAATTTCAACCATGCAACCATGTTGCTCCAATATCCTGGGCCAAACCTTGAATTTAGAAAGTTCAAGATGATATTCAAGTCAAAAGAGGAAAGTTAGTATCAAGTTCGTTTTCATAAACGTACGGCATCCGAGAAAATTCTCAATTTCAAAAAATTTCTGTTACCAACTGGATGCTTTTAATATTTCAAAAAAAGAAAGAAAAATTGATGCTTTTAAATTTCTGCGTAACAATTAGCGCTTATAAACTTTTATGTCACACTTGTTTATTTCAAAGAAAAATATAACCTAAATTATATTTAAAGCCTAAATTTTCAATCTATTCACGTCAAACTTAAATTCAAAACTGACAAAAATTGTAATTTTTTTAACAGAATAGGAAGTATGTCAAAGAAATAATTAACTAGGCAGCATGTCCAAAAAAAAGTTTGACCAAAATAATAAATTCAATGAATGAATTAGATCACATAAACAGAGACCTCCTGAATAACATCAATCAGTTTGATCTGATTTGTTGATCATTGATCAGATGATTCGGACATTAAAAACAAGATATCATTCTTTTCATATAATGAATAAAAAGATTAAAATAAAGAACAGTAACTGATCAAACGAAAAATGTTTAATTGTTTCTACAATAACAAAAATCATGACAACCAAATATTCCTAATTATTCCTTATTTAATTTCCAGTTGCTTGCTAGTTAAAACTATTGAATAATAAATGCCTCCAAAATTCTTTTCCTTCGACCATTCCCTATCTTATTGGTCAAAGATTAGAATAGCAATTAAATGCAACAGAAATTTTATACACTGGTTAGGTAGCACATATCTCAGCACTTATATATATATATATACTGGCATTAATTCTTCTAGCATATATCTCCATCCTGAAAACACAACAAAAGTTAATAAATCATGATTTCTCATAAGAAATCTGTTCTACTTGTCATCCTTTTTGTAGTAGTTATTTCAATGAACTGCATGGTGTATGTCGGTGCGGCGAGGCCTGGGCCTCAGATTTTCGAAAGGGAGGATGTGCGGGAGACTCTCCATGCGAAGGCGCGGGAAGCAATGAATTTATTTATGGCGAGATTGTCGTCAGGACCAAGTCCTGGCGACAATCATTAATATGCCGATCGATGAAGTTGCTGATTTCATTTTTTTTTTTTTTTGCTATGAATTTATACGTGTTGCATCATGTTTATAATTTTTTTATTAGAAGAAATCAGTAAGAAGACTAGAAAGGGAGGCAATTCTTCTTTTTTATTTGTTGTTCTTTTAGGATCTATTAGAAAATGTAAAATTGAAACTTCGAGCATGAGATATAAAGTAAATTCGAGAAATATATGGTTCTCTGTTATTCTTTTCTTGCAATTATTGCAGATGCTATACAATTAATTCAATATAATTTGACTTCGTATTGAGATTTTGTTATCAGAATTACTAAATATTTTCTCTCATGGAAACAATCGAACAATAAATTTTACATGTAAATGTGCATGTAACTTGTAAAATATATTGATTTTAACGGTTTGAATTCATCCTCAAAGAATCGGTGAGCTTAAGACCCGATTCTTTGGTTGCACTTAGGCAATATAGCCATTTAAACCAATTAAAGAAAGTATATTATAAGACCAATTTGGTATAATACATGCACATTTCCATTATGTTTTGATAAGTACCACCAAGGGGTGCATCTCCAATAAATATATATATATATATGCCAGAAGATGATTTTGCATCTCCAGTAGATGATTTTCAATGAAAAAAAACACAACCACATCGCTCTGACATCCTGATCCTCTTCATGCTGTGTAATTGACGCTGTAATCGATCTTCAACTGTGAACTGTGGTCACGAATTACCAAAGAGACCGCCTCGACCAGCAAGTAAAGTCACATACTACGCGCGGGAGAGGTGGTGGCAGTTGTAATTATCCCAGCAAAGCCGGGGAAAGAAAGAAAGGTGATCGACAAACCCAAAAACGGCACCTCCGCCGCTTGTGGAGGTGGAACTGCTGGTGGTGGTTGTGGCCATTGTAGTGATGAGGCGCCGGGTAGAATTTTCTAATGTAAAGTTATTACAGTGTGTTTGGTAAAGTTGAATTGTATCAACTTTTTTTTCTTTTTATCTTGAATCTTTTTTTTTTTTTTATTGTAGAGTGAATAGGTCAGTTTGATTATGTGAAGGAGTGCATTGCTTATTAATTTGAAAGTAAGCTTGTCTTTTGATCAAAGGGACGGTGTTGAAATTTCTTAAACCGTAAGGTCGTAAATAAATAAATAAATAAGGAATACTTATTCAGTCATTTGAAAATAAGTCGGTTGAGAAGATCCACACTCTTTGGATCTGACAAATGGGGTGGGAGTGATGTCATTAGCACATCTCTTTTCTTTCTTTTTTATATTTTTTATTTTTACAGACAGCACATTTCAATCTTTTTTCTATTGTATGACTGGGCAATCAAGAAATTAACAAGTAATAATAGCTCAGGCATAGGAAGCAGGAGGAAGTCACAGTTTTGAAAGACCTTTATCAGTAGGGAAATAAATCTGCTGTTATTCCAAAGGAATAACATGAACCTGTTATTCTGATCTCAACCATTGATCTTTGTTGAGATTTGTGCATGAAATATTATTTTTTTTGTGATTCGCATATACAAAAATTTGAACGGTTGCGATCGGAATAACTGGTACCTGTTATTCCCTTAGAATAACAACAGATTTATTTCCACCTATCTGTAGACCTGGCACATACTGGCAAAAGTAACAGAAAAATTATCCTAAAAAAATTGTTAGATAATGTGTGGTAGCTAGAATATGAATCAAAGTCTCTATAACCACAAAGTGAAATTGATCTAACTAGTAAGTTACAATCACACATTTAGCATTTTACGAGGGGAGGTGAATTGTATAAATTAAAAACTAAAAAAAAAAAAATTCAATTTTAATATGTATGATTAAAATTTTCAAAAAATATGGAGGTGGTTAAGCACCTATGAGTTTATAATAAATCTGTCTCTGTCACAGAGGCTTAGTTGTGTGATTTAGTCTGTTACTGCTTTTCTTATGTGTTAACACCACTATGTTCTTGTATGATTTCATTATCAATGAAATCTGTGATTCTTGGAGATCACTATTTTTAAAAAGGGAGAATTTCACGTATACCCCTCAAAAACTTCAAAATTACATATTTCCCTCTCTAAATTTTGAAATTACGTATTCCCCCCTCTAAACTTCAAAAACTCACATGTTTACCCATTTTATTGTTTTTTATATTAAAACACATTCTAAGTTCATAAATACCCATTTTACCCTTTTTATTAAAGAGCATAAAACGTCTACTCCAATTTGAATCTGAAAGGTTCATCTATCGTCCGAATTACTTTACGATCTGTGCGTGCTAGGTCAGCACGCTTAAAGCAAACACGCACGGATATTGAAGCAACGTGCAGATCTTAATGCAATGCACAAGGATCAAAATTGCTTTAAGACCGCTAGATCAACACGAATCTTGAAGCAAACACGCACATATTTTATTGTGATGCGCGCGGATCGGACGGTAGAGGAACCCTTCAGATTCAAATTTGAGTTCGATGAGGCTTTTTATACTTTTAATAAAAGGTAAAATGGGTATTTTATAAATTTAGAATGTGTTTTAATATAAAAGACAATAAAATGAGTAAATATGTGAGTTTTTGAAGTTTAGAGGGGAAATACGTAATTTTAAAATTTAGAGGGAGAAATACATAATTTTGAAGTTTTTGAGGGGTATACGTGAAATTCCCGCTTTCAAAAAAAAAGGAACAAATTATGCCTACAGGTTCATGCATGCTAGATATGTATGTACTATTGTTAGAGGAGGTCAAATGAAAAATGCAAGCGTGATTAGGCCTCTAAACAGAAATTACTTATATTGTTATGTTGTAAACTTTGCTGACAAGTACATGTACTTGTATCAAAGAAATTCAAGAAATGGAATACAAATGATTCATTTTCTCGGTTTTTTATTTTCTCTGTATCCGAAAACTGTATACCAGTACTGTAATTTAGATGGTATCATGGCCTTTCTTTTCCAATCCAATTACCAGTAGATTCTTCCTTTACAGAAAAAAAAAAAAAAAAAACCTTATTCAATCTAAAATATGCCATCAGAACCATTTGATTGAATTTGTATGGTTTTCTATCATCATCATCACATCACACGCATCGTGTGCTGTGACGACTTGATTTTAATTTTCAAACATTACCACCGCAACAAGTTTAGCATGCCAACTAATTCATAATATTTTTCAATATTTGACTTTTTCTTTCTCTGCGGTCACCATGAAGAATTTAGGAAGCAACATCCTTGTACGGATTCACATACGACTTGTTGACCAAGAACTAGTAAAAGGAAAACAGAGCATGCCTCTGTTCCTATATATACACAAGCTTAACTAAATTGGAATACATCATCCAAACACACCCAACACAACCAACCTCTCAAGACCACCTTAAAGAAGAAGAAAAAAAGGCTGAAAGAATTTCGCTCGATCTCTCTTACAAAATGAGTTATCATCAGAAGATCAGTGTGCTGATACTATATGCATTGTTCATCATTGTTGCCGTGATGAGTAGCGCGCAATACACCGGAGCGGCTCGACCGGTGCCAGATCCGGCACATGAGACATTATATCAGAAGGCAACCGTAGTCATGGCTTCGATTTTGGAAAGGTTGCCGTCTGGACCGAGTCCTGGAGGCGGCGGCCACTAATTTCTTCATCTTTTTTTTAAGCTCCAGAATTTTAAGAGCTTAATTAGTTGTTGCATATATATAGATTGAAAAATATATAGAATGTTTATTGCAAACACAAAAAAAAATTGTTTTGTGTTGCCTATTATTTTGTTTATTCATTTTTTGATACAGATGTCAAAGACAAAAGTTAATTTGATGCCATCGTTTGTACATTTGAAAGAAATTAATATAGTTGTGTTTTATGTATACATATATTTCAATCGGTCTTTCTTGTAAAGTTTTACCATTCAGATCAAGTGATTTTCAACCTATCTAAAAAAATAGTAAAAAAATTCTAAAAAATGTAAAATTTGGTTTGCAAGTACATATTCATATGGAGATCATGTTGAATGGTTCGGATTGACCGTTACAATTTTGAAAACTCAAATATTGAGCCGTAGCACGGAGGCCCTCTATGCTATGCATAGCATATTAGCAATTTCCTATATATATATATAGAGTATGACTAATTTGCTTCCGGAAATATTTCGGACGAGGTGCTTACGGGGGCATATCTTAGTATTTGATGTTCAAACAACAAATTCAAACTGTTAGATGATCAATCTATATTAAAATCTACTTGGAGACCAAATTTTACATTTTTTGGAATTTTTTTTACTATTTATTAAGCTGGTTTGAAAACCGCTGTTTTCAATGGTGCAGAAAACAGCGGTTTTCAAACCAGCTTAATAAATAGTAAGAAATTTTCAAAAAATGTAAAATTTGGTCTCCAAGTACATTTTAATATATATTGAACATCTAACAGTTTGGATTTGTTGTTTGAACATCAACTACTAAGATATGCCCCCGTAAGCACTTCGGTCGAAATGCTTCTGGAAGCAAATTAGCCATAATATATATATATATATATATATATATATATATATATATATATATATATATATATATATAGTGCTTGGCTATTATGCTTATATAAGCATATGCCACATATGCTTATAACTCATTTTTGCGTTTCCAATATTCAAATGGTCGATCCGACCGTTCATTTTGTTCTCCATATTAATATGTGCTTGGAGACCAAATTTTACATTTTTCTGAATTTTTTTACTATTTATTAAGCCACTTTGAAAATTGCTGATCATATGGTCCAGAATTTTGTTGCACTGTTTTTACTGTTCACCCGGATCAGCAATTTCAAAGTGGCTTAATAAATAGTAAAAAAATCAGAAAAATGTAAAATTTGGTCTCCAAGCACATATTAATATGGAGAACAAGATGAACGGTCGGATCGACCATTTGAACATTGGAAACGCAAAAATGAGTTATAAGCATATGTGGGCATATGCTTATATAAGCATAGTAGCCAGCCCCTATATATATATATATATATATATATATATATATATATATATATAAATCTGTCCATATATTTACTTTTAAAATAGATGTTCTATGCTTATATTTTTATAACGCTTTCAAGAGTTACCCTTTCATGCATATCTTGGTTATATATTGCGTGCTTAAAAGCATTTCCTTTTTAGAAGTTGTAATTAAATAATATTTAAAGGTTAGAAAAGAATGAAAACTTTCTGGTAATTTGAGAAATTCAAGATTGTGATGGTGTTTATACAATTATTTAGTTTAGTTGATTACAAAAATAATTAATGTTTTTTCTGTGAAAAAAAAAAAATTGGGTTGAAAATTAGTTAGATGATTTCGACTTCATGCTGAAAAAATGGGATAGGCTTGATGACTAGATCTTAAAATTCTTTTCAATTACTTTAATAAAATATTAGAAAAGGATTTATATTGTAGTCCAAAGTCCAACTAACCAAACGAAGAAATAGTCTTCCGGTCAATTGAAGGCACTACAATATTCCATACATAGGAAAGCGTCATTGCTTATGTTTAATTACATCAATGGTACAACTTGAAAAAAGAAACAAAAGAAAAAAAAGGAGTTGAAATAAATAATTTTACTACTTTGTTCAATTACAATTAATTCCTTAAATTTATTGTACCTTTAAGAAAATCAATATATACTAAATAATAAGAAAAAGGTAAGATTTTTGTATTATAAAGGGAAATAAATCTGCTGCGATTTCAATTCCAACTGTTCATATGCTTCGAAATTCGTGCACAAAAACTGACTTCTCAAAAGAATTCTGAGTTTCATTATTTAAATGATTGAGATTAGAATTGCAAGACCCTACGATTCCTTAAAATCACATTAGATTCGCTTCCATTATAAAGAAGCAAAGAACACAACCTATTTTGCAAAAAAGAATCACAAGGAAAATTAATTTAAAAGTAATGAGATTGAGTACATTAGCTCAACATGCAGAATTATATTGATATCATATTTAAATGTAGTGTACATGCGACTTTTAAAATGACTAGGATACTTTGATGTTGATATCAAGTACTTTGGATTGTAGCATGTTTTAAATTATTGGTCAGAATTCACAACACACATGGGGCACAAATTTCCTTTAATTTAAGCTGTCTTGATTTTGACAAAATTATTTTATAGTTCAAAAGAATAACTAGGAATTTGACTAATACAATGCTTGGAATATAAGCCAATCAAACTTGTCACCTTGGAGGAAGCAACGTAGCTCTTTCGTGTCAAAACAAACTACTCAAATAGTCAAATTATACCATTACTACGCAATGTAGCCTATATATGTTTATCCATTTTTAATTTGACGCATAGTTTTAAGATATTCTACTTAAAATTAAATTTCTTATAGCATGTGACAACTACAACAAATTAGTAACCAAAATGTCTAATCACCCTAGTTAGAATACCCAAACTGCAAATCAGTGTTGTAAATATCGGTATGCGCTCGTTGGACATACAGGATATCGCCAAACGATTAATCAGGAATAATCGGAAATAATCGGCTATAATCGGAAAAAATCAGCCAATTAATCGGGAAATTCTTTGACGGTTTGGTCACTGCCAACGACTAATCGGCCGATTAATCGGCCTAAACGGACGTTTTTTACAACACTGCTGCAAATACACCAAGTAAAATAAATATGAGTGAGGCTGGTATATGCATATCGCATTTTGGTCCGTACTATGAATATATATTTTCATTTTCAAAGTCCAAATAGTCGATCCATACCGCTGAAATTTGGATGCCAAATTTTACAGTTTTTAACAAAAATTTACTATATTTGTAAATAAGTACAAAATCACTTGATCTAAATAATATGGACCATCCGAAAATAGTAATTTTCTACCTATCTAAAAATATGGACCATCAAAGTACGCTATGCATAGTACCGTAGCCTCACTCAATAAATATTATACATATTATATGTTTGATAAACTTAAATGGAAATATAATATATTCAAAATTATTTTGGTACATGTATTACAGCATGATCCGTTTATTTATGAATAGAATCTTGTGCAATTTTACCAAGCATAGGCAGTGCTTTACCAATTTGGAAATTTAATTGTGAAATTACGCTGGATACAATGAAAAATTATATACGAGCCATCTCAGATGTTGACTGGTCCCAATGCCCCACTTTATTGCAATAAATGGCACGGCGGAGCCGACTCCGTCACGGAACGGTACGGTTACGGTACGGTTACGGCACGGAACGGCACGGCATGCGTGTCAGTTACGCGTGCCGTGACTCGCGTGTCCCGTGTCGTGACCATTCGCGTGCTGTGCTCATCTTTTGAAACTTTGGCATGGCACAACACAGTCACGCGAGTCACGTGTAATTAGGACCATTAGATATTAATTTTAATGGTGAATCTTGAATAAACTAATCTAAATTATGATTAAATTGTGACGTGAGTCACGCGAGTCACGTATGGTCACGGCACGTTTAGGCACAGCGTGACTCACGTGGCGTGACTATTCGCGTGCTGTGACCACCCCTTGACATTTCGGTCACGGCACAACACGGCACGTGAACTTGGTCACGGCATGGCACGGCACGAGACCAAAATCACGGCGTATTAGTCACGACATGACACGGCACGTGACTTTTTTTCCACTCTAATTATAATCAAAAGTACAGAACAAAATCACAACAAAAATGTTCCTAGTCGTAACTTCTTCAATCTCCTTTGGACACTATTTAAGATAGGAACCTGAAGTGGTGTAACTTCTAACTAATCAGGAAAGATATTAAATAAGAAAATTATGATCAGCTTTGTCAAAATATTAGCATTCAAAAAAGGCTAATTAGAAGGAAGAATATTATACATAGCAATGAGGCGAAATCCAAATTATGCAAACTTTGTAGGAAGAATAATTCTAGCTGATATTTTACCATATTTTGTAAACTTCTATAATAGATAATTTTTATTTTATATGTAAGCCTATAGGCCGCTTTTTTTATTAATACCCAAAAAAAAACTTATCAAATCTGTCCTCAAAGGAATTTTTTTATTAAAAATACTCTGACCGCCCCATGGGGGGCGGTCCAATATCCATAACAGACCACCCCCGGGGCGGTCCACTATCCATACCAGACTGCCCCCTGGGGCGGTCCGCTTATTTTCTCTCTTTTTTTAAGTTAATATATATTTACTTTGTTTTAATGTTTTATAATATGGTATATATTTATTTATTTTAATGTTTTATAATGTGGTATATTTATTTGTTTTAATGTTTTATATTTATTTGTTTTAATGATTTATATGTTATATATTTATTTGTTGATGATTATATTTTATAATTGACGATTATTTTTATATGATATATAATTGCCGATTATTTATTTGTTTTTTATTTGTTTTAATGTTTTATAATATGGTACATATTTATTTGTTTTAATGTTTTATATTTAGTTGTTAATGTTATAAATTGGTTAATGTTTTAATGTTTTTAATGTTTTATATTTACTTGGTTAATGTTATAAATTGGTTTTTGCGACTAGATAAATAACAAAATTAGATAATCTAAATGGTAAGTCTACAACATGAAACATAACAGTCCAAACATGAAATATTAGAAATCTATAAAACTAAAAAAATATAAAAATCCTAACGACGAGAACGAGGGCGACAACCAGAGAGATCCAACTTAGGAGGTAGATGGCGGTCCCTGTGCGGCAACACACGCCTCTGATGAACCTCATCCTCCTGCATGTCATCTTGTACATCCTCCTGCGCCCATGGGTCCTCCCCCGCCCAATGATGCTCCTCCTGGATCTCCGACTGTGTACGCAACGCCCATGGATCGGCCTCCCAAGTAGAAGGATACGTGGCCGGAGGCGGTGTGCCAAATATAGCAGAGGCAAAGCCATCTGCAGTCTGAGCTCCACTCCCACTGGCCTCGCCGTCGTGCTGTCTGGTCTCCATATATCGTGGTCTGTGGAGGCTCGGTGCCTCATATCCGGCATCATCTCCAGTAAGGTCATCCAAAGAGAAGTCACAGGTGGCGGCAGCTTCATCCTGCATGTAAACAATGTTAGTTTTGCTACATAGAAATAACTAGTAAATTAATTAAATAATGAAGTTTTGCTACCTCGCCGAGCTGCACTGGAACTCCATACTTGTTGTAGTACGCGTTCCACGCGTTGTTGTTCAACACCCATTGGTGGACCGCCCAACCCGAGTCATCCTCTGCAGAATTGAAGATAACTTAATAAGAATGGACTTTTAAAGAGAAACTTAATAATGATCATGTGTATGACAGATTTTTACCTGCAGGAGGTGGCGGCATCTCATCAGCGTAGATAGCGACTCGAGGCTGCTTCGGATCTGGTGGTGGGGGCTTTATATCGCGCCAATTGATGTTCTCCCCAGCGTCGTGCAACATACCAATGAGGCGCCCGTCCCAGCCAGAGTCCTCCACGATCGGTGCACTGTGTTGGAGCATTTGACATCCTATCGCTCTCCAACAATTTCTCGCTTTATGGGGTGGGGGAGAGTGATCACTCAAAAGAGAGCGATGTTTTCTTTTAAAATTTATAAACTCAGAAATGCTATCGGTTCAGACTGCAAGTGCACAATCCTATCGAGTAGTATAATCGAGGTCGATCCACAGAAAATATTGGTTCAGAGTCTTGAGCAATCAAATCACAATCTTTCGAAAAGCTAGACGAAATCTGAAAATTTGAGAGTTGAAGTTGTGATCAATGTAAATTTGGTAATAATTAAAGTTAATTAAAATAAAGATAGAGATGAGAATTCTTAGGGTTTCGGCACACCATTGCTACTCAATCCACTTTGATATTCTACTTCTGTCGGGTCTGATTTTCTGTTGTTGTTTTATGGAAGATACCACATATGACACTGCGAGTTATCTTACGCAACATCCAGATTCTACATAGGACACTGCGAGTTATCTTACTCAAATGACAGATCTCTAAATACACAAGTTACTACATAGATCACTGCGAATTATCTTACGCAAATGATAGAACTTGGTTAGCGTTTTGTTGTTCCGATTTATGGTTTCCCCGCTAAGGCTTTCTTCACATAAATCTAATGATTCCCAACGAGACTAACTCGTGCAACTTAGTTTCTCTTACCAGTAAAGCACTGTCACTACCCTAACGGATTAAACTAGATCTTCGATTTAGATGAAGAGATAATAAATCGCAAAAGCATTTCAATTAAATAACAAGAAATCATAATCAACAGAAAATATATATATCAAAGCATCATGAGTAACAAGGTTTACTGCCTAGCCCCTAAGAAAAGAACTTAGCCGCGGAACGACATTGTTACAATCACTCCTCTCTTCTCACTTAATCAAATCTAACCCAAATTACAAAAATACTAAACTATTCTGTCCATGGTGCTTATATAGGAGTGGGGGGACGTCTGGAGTTGAGTGGAGGCCAAGAAACATGATCTGGATACAGCTGTCAGCAGTTATTCCCCAAATGGCGCCTTGGTTACGGACCGTATTAGGTGATACGGTCTGTATTGAGACCATGTCGCTGAAGGGTTTAATGCGTATTGCGCTATCTCCTGGTCCGTATCCGGCTAGGTCCGTATCAGGCAATACGGGCCGTAACAGAGCCTTAGTCGATGAGCGTCGCTTATCCGATTGACCCGATTCTTGCTCCATTTGATGTAAAATAGTCCCAAAACCTGTTTTCTGCAATAAAACATAAAGAAGGGTGACAGTAGCATTTTTCTCTAATTAATTAAACATAAGTGTGAGATAATATGCAAAATCTAAGCCAAAATCTTACGTAATTCATCATCATTTTGACTCTGATCAGAGAGAGGAAGAGAGAGGGAGAGAGAGGAAGAGAGGGAGAGAGAGAGAGGGAGAGAGAGGGCCGGTGGTGGAGAGAGGAAGAAGAGAGGCGGCGGGGTCGGGGTCGGGCGACGCAGCAGGGTAGGGCGGCGCAAAGACAGAGAACAAGAGAGAGAGAGAGATCAGGGTCGGGTCGGGCGTATTTAAAAAAAAAATTAAATAAGCTGACCGCCCCCCTAAGACAGTCAGGGTATTTTTAATAAAAATTTGTCGGGCAGATTTGATAATTTTTTTTTGGGTATTAATAAAAAAAACAGGCCTATATGTTAGAGAAGAGGGCAGATAATAGTTGATTTTGTTTTGTCTTAGTGTAATGCTAAGTTTATGATGAGTGAGTTCTCTTTAGTTTTCTATTGGATGAGCAATTCCGAAATTTTTAAAAATAGCATAATCTGAAAAAAAAAAAAAAAAAAAACTAAAAAACCACAAAATTTAAGTATTTTCATATCTACCACGACCGCAGAACACCGGTGCGGCCCTAAATGCTGGAGACCGCACAGGCATTTTTAAGTTTATGATGAGCGAGTTCTCTTCATATTTTTATTGGATGCATGAGCAAGTTATCAGACGGTTAAGTGAATCTCCTTTTAAGTGTCATGTAACATTTATTATTTTATTAATAAAACATTTCCTTTTATTTATTTTCACTGTCTCAACTGTTTTTGAAACTTTTTCACTATTATAAAGACTTGCTCTGTAAGTTCCCAAGCCTGACTACATACTTTCAAACAATATAATTCCGTTGATTTTGTAAGTCATTATTTTGACAATTTTAGCATTTTAACAATAAAATTGAAACTTAAAATAACAACATTATAGACATGATTTATATGTTGCATATATTTCTTCAATAAGAAATAATAAAATTTCATGTATTTTACACGATACATCAACTAATTTGAAATTTTAATAATTCAAACTTAATGATTCTTAATGCATCATCAAATAATACTTAAACTGTATGAAATTTGATTATTCAATTATCTATGTGCCCAAAATATGTCTATAATAAATTCAAATTATCTCTTTCTCCTTCAGTGCTATGTTCTTTGTTAAATTTTCATTGAAAATATATAAAAAACATGTATTTCACCGACAATTACCACAATTTTTGTGATAATTTTAGTATACTGGGGGTGCAATAGCCTCGATAATATGATATGAACCGTTTACTAAAGTGTCAAGATTTGTGCGCAATCAAAATCTAACCATCCTTAAGACTCCTCATTTGTCTTTTTTTTTTTCAAAAATTGCAGGATGAACGGTCGGTTGTGTAGCCGGCTAAATTTGTAGGACTGGAATCCGGTTCTGGTTTTTTTCCGGTTGAACCGTCTGGTCCGGTCCGGTTTTAATAATAATGCGTTAAACATGGGTAAGAAAGGTCGTAACAACTAAAAAAATACATAGACACGTGGATCACGATATAAAACCAGAGGAGCACGTGGCAGGGCCTGGGTCCCCTAAATTCTCCAATCAACGGTCCACGCGTGTAACAAATGGAGAAAAGCCGATGCTACTGACCGTTTGATCTAAAACACTGGAGGACTGGACACTTCTTTCCTAGAGTGAGAAAAATGGCACAACGGAACCGACTTTGTCACGGAACGACATAGTTACGGTACGGAATAGCATGCACGTGTGTCAATTACGTGCCGTGGTTCGTGTGTTCTGTGCCGTGACTTATTCGCGTGTCATGCTTATCTTTTGAAACTTTGGCACGGCATGTGAAAGATTTAATCACGACACGTAATCGTGTAATTAGGATCATTATTTATTGATTTAATGGTGAATCTTATATAAACTAACCTGAATTATGATTAAATGGTCACGCGAGTCACGTATGGTCACGACACGTTTAGGCACGGCGTTACTCACGTGACGTGACTATTCGCGTGCCGTAACCACCCCTTAATATTTTGATCACGGCACGGCACAGCACGAAACCAAAATCACAACGTGTTAGTCACGGCACGGCACGTTTTTTCCACTCTACTTCTCCCCCTTGCGATACTTCCCGCCTTCCCGGAACAATTTTGCTTTGATGTTTTTTTTTTCCAAAACAGAAAAGAAAATAAAATGTGAGATCCGATCCGATCCAATGCCGTCATCATCATAGGAAAACTATCACGAATTGAACCAGTCGAAATTCTACGGATAATGTAAAATATAACAGCTGTATATATATAGACCTTAAATGTACGGAGACATTTATGTATATAGTAACCAAAGTTCAACATAATGTAGTAATCTCAACTACTAAAAGTAGGTGCTAGGAATAGGATGAGTCAAAAATTCCAAGGACGGTGCTTCCAAGTTCCAAATATTTGACTTCAAATTTATTCTAACTGTTTCCTTTATGGAGGCAACAAAAATTCTTTGACGAGTCCAACATTTCTGTTATGACACATTGCATCCTATTCCTGTAATATTGTCATACTAGAAAACCAAGGACTTGACAGGTGCAAATATCTCTTTGGTTGGCATGCTGGTGTTTGAAAACCCTCTTTGTTGGTCTCATTACGGTGTTTTAAAACCCTCTTAAATTCACGAATTATCAAAACTTTTTAAGACCCTGATAAAATAATTACTAATCTTCAGGTAAAATAAATAATATTTGTGATTTCTTTTTTCTTTGTTTTCGTAACTATTTGGGAGAACCGCAAAAACTCTAATGCTGAATTTTTTTTCTAAAGTATTAATACTTATGAACGCAAGTATTTATACCTATACACAGAAAGATTTATACCTATGAGGTGAATAATTTTTACGTAAATAATGGTTCTCCCAATCAAATTCCCCAAACGTCCCCACACTGTCCCCGCACCATAATTACCATAACTGCTTGGGAGGACCGCAAGAACTTAATACATATGCATGAAAGTGTTTATAACTATGCACGGAAATATTTATACCTATGAGTTGAATAATTTTTACGTAAATAATTGTCTCTCCAACCAAATCTTCCAAACACCCCTGCACCATAAATATCTGTAGAGGGACCACTCAAACTAAATTGAAGGGAACCATACACGTTTCTAAAAATATTAATATTGCTATAACTATCTGGAGGGGACCGCAAAACTTGATATTTGTTTAAATATTGCGTCACGCAAAACTTGATATTTTTTAACATATGGCGTTGGATGACGTCTGAAAGTATTAATTCAAGTATTGCAAATATTTATATTTATGCACTAAAGTATTTACTTGTATATATATTGTACAAAGTTTAATATTCAGGCGTTCGATCATATCAAATTACACATTAAGTATTAATATCTTATTTTGCAAATATTTATACCTATGCACTGAAGATTAATGCAGGAATACATGATCCCCACTACTTCATGAAAGAAAAGTTGACACAAAGACATTGGACGACTGAAAAAGAGATGATCATCACATCAAAATATTAATATCTTATTTTTCAAATATTAATATCTTATCTTCTAAGTATTTATACCTATAAAAGTTGACACTAGAATGACTGTGGAACGGAAAAAGAGAGGACTATAGTACAACCTTACTTTATTAGTAAATACTTTAAATACCAACACGCTCATCTTAACAGTACAATCAATATTTTCTATCTTTATGTCAAAGCATCATATCTTCTGAATAAGCAATTATTACACTGGTACAGTAGACTGTAAAGCAGAATCTTCAACAGCCCAAATAAAAATGACTTCTTATTAGTATTTGAACTTTTCATGCAAAAATTGTTTGTATAACTATTTTTGAAAACCTGAAAATCTGTAACATCCAGCAAAGAAGACAGGCATATAGCATCAGACTGGCATATGTATTAGTTGGGTAACAGTGTACCAGTACTGGCTTTTTGCACCAGAACAAATCGTGCAAAAATAAAAGCATTTTTAGAAACTCTCAACAAGTGTTACCTGATTTGTCGCCTCTATGGGAATCTGTATATAAAGCCAGAGGCATGGGAGGAATAGGAAAGCACAAATTACTTCACACAAACCCCCTTGAAGGGTGATCGGAAGCAAAGAGAAAAGGCTTTTATATATTCTGGAGTCGAGGGTTTGCGCAGGCCCAGGAATACCTTAGCTGAATACTGAGCCCATTAAGAAACATATTGGGCCTTTGTTGAAAAGAATCAACTGAAAACAAAAGGATCATAATGGGCCGGCATATTACAACTAATTATCCAAATTAAATTATATTTATTGGTGTGCCTCGGTGGACTTACCATGAGAGGTGGTTTATGGGTTCCACAGTTTTACCAAGAGATTTATTTGTTAATACTATTCATTTTCATCCCACTTTAGCATAATTTAGTGTAATTTAGCATAATTTAATATAATTTAGCGTATTTTAATATAATTATACATCAAAAGAAGTAATCTAATAAATATTTAAAAATAAAAAAATGATCGGCCATTGTTTGACTGGTCTGAATTTTTAATCTAACCGGTCAAAAAATAATCGGTCTGGATATTTTTATAAATAGCCAGCCAAGCTGAGTATATTTAATATTTTTTATTTAATGTTGGATATTAATAAAAATGTGGAAAGATACCCCATGAAACATGGCACTGTTGTTATCGTAGTTTATACCTAACCCAGCTCTCTTTTTCAAAGCCTAAGCCTCGTATTGTCTTGAAATTTAGTCATAAGTCAATTACCAATATACCCTGAAAAGAGCATGCATATTGAGATAGTCTCCGTACAAAATAATAAATATAACAACTGTAGACTTTAGACAATTTTATATAAGATATTAGACCTAGTAAGAATTTATTAAATAACAATCATGACTACTATTTAATCTTATCCACATGGTCCCTGTTTGCTACTATTCATGCGAAATTGAACCATCTGATTTAAAATATAGGGTGTGTTTCTAGGGCTGCTCATGAGCCGAGTTGAGTCCGAGTTCAAGGCCGGTCCTGAAGATTTTGGGGTCCAGGGCGGGAGGAAAATTTTGGATCTTTTATGTACAATTTTTTATCAAAAAAAAAATATGTAGAGAACTCCCTATTATATTTATCTTTAGAAAAATTAATATTATAATCTCTAATAGGATCATTCTCAATAAGCAAATCTCTCAGTTTTGAATCTAAACCATCCCACACTATATATAGGATCATATATATTTATAGATAACGAAGAATCTAAGCACTCAGATACATAATTTCTTCATTATATTCACTAGTCTCATTTTCAAGCACATTTGTTATTTATTCATTTATCTCATTTTTATTTTCAGACAAATTTGTTGTTTCTTAATTTACCTCATCTTCATTTACCTCATTTTGGTTTTTAGATACATTTCTTGTTTCTTCGTGCACCTCACTTTCAACTTGGTTTTCCAAAACTCATTTTGTGATTTAATTTCTTCCAAAACTTTTGAATAGAATCTTTTTGAGATTTTAGTTTTTCTTCTCTCTCTTTTTTTGTTTCTTTTTTCGCTACCTGATGTATGTTTTCTAAAAAATATTGTTTTAAATTAAAAATAAAACAAAGTAATATAAGGATAGAACCTAGGTGATGAGGCAAACATAGAACTAAGCCGTCGGCAGTCCAATTCAGAGGCCGCGTCGATGTGTCGATGCGTCAATGCGTCGGCCTCGCCCTAACCAAACGCTGCTTCCGTCTCCACCTAGCACTCGCTGTCGCAGAACGAGATCGTGACTCGTGAGAAGAGCTAGGTTTCTCAATTTTTTTCTTCCCTCGTTTGTTGATTTACAGAGAAGAAACGACAGTCGGCGGAATGAGGTTTATTAATTTGTTTCTTGCTTTTTGTCGCTTCACAGAGAAAAAACGGAGTTTTATTTTTGGTCCTATTAAATTGCTGACTTTTATTTGTCGTTTTTAACATATACAAATTTTTTTTTTGGGGGACAATATTGGATTTTGGGGCCCGGGGCCATCGCCCTGGCTACCCTGGGTCAGGGTCGGGGCTGTCTGAGTTGAGAACAACTTGGATTCAACTCGCGAACTCATGAGCCGAGTTGAGTCCGAGTTGCTAATCCAGTTCCGAGTCAGAAACTTCAATTTAGAATTAACTCGTGAGCAACTCAAGTTGAAGCGAGTCGACTCGTGACTCATAATATAGTACATAGTGAGTTGAAGCGAGTCGACTCGTGACTCATAATATAGTACATAGTGAGACAATCTAATTTAATTCTAACAAAAAAATATTACATTGTATACCAAAATAATACATAATTAAAGACAGTACATAATGAGACAATGACCAATAATAATTAAAAATTACGAAAATAACAAAATAGTACATAATTAAAAATTACCAAACATATAAAGTCTAACAAAACAATACAAAGTCTAATAAATTAACAAATTAAAAAAAATAGTGCACAATTTATCAAATTACCAAATATTGTGAGAAACAGGTATAAGGTTTGGGGGCGCAAAAATTAGGAATATATGGATTAGGGTTTGGTGTGAGTCCAACCGAGTTAATTCCGAACCGAGTTGAAGGTAACTTGGATTCGACTCATCAATCAACCAAGTCAGTTTTGACTCGAGTCAGTTTCAACTCGAATTTTAACGAGTTGAATCCGAATTGATTTCGAACTGAGTTTCGAGTCATGAGCTTTTTGTGCACCTCTAGGTGTGAATCATACACTATTTGACAATTTCAAGAGGTGCTTTAATTTGAATCAATCTAGTCCTAACAGTAAAATGGATTGTGTTTTCTAGGATGAGAAACAGCAGAGGCAGGTGCTCTTGCTTAGCTGGCTATGGCCATTTGTTAGTTTTGTATTAATTATTATATCATCTACTTCCTAAGTTTTTATCCTTTCATAGTCCCCACATTCTTTCTTTGTCACGAATTAAGCACCTACATCATCCCCCAACCAACAATTAAAAAGATAAAAAGACTATTCTTCCTCGCAAGTTCCATCAGATATTTAAATTCACATTGTTTTGCAATTGGGTAATACTAGGGTTGAAAACGGATATATATGTGTGTGTGAGAGGAGGGATCTAGTTACCACAATTTTGAGTTACAACAAAGTTACCACAATCATTTTCTACATTTTCAAATTCTAAATTGTCAATCCAAATCGTTCAACATGATCTCCACAATAAATGTGCTTCCAAATCAAATTTACATTTTTTTGAATTTTTTTACTATTTATTAAGATTGGTACAAAATTCAATGGTCTAAATTTAATAGTTTTGTAAAATACTTAAAATAGTAAAAAAAATTTAAAAAAAATGTAAAATTTGATCTCGAAGCACATTTTATTGTGGAGATTATGTTGAACGGTTTAGATCGACGATTTGGAATTTGAAAATGTAGAAAATAGTTGTGGTAACTTTGTTGTAACTCAAAATTGTGGTAATTAGATCCCTCCTCTCTCTCTCTCTCTCTCTCTCTCTCTCTATATAATATATATAGATCGTTCTTATTTTTCAGATACGGATTGAATATTAGACGAATACAGATACGGATCGGATTGTATTAATTAAAAATAACAAAGTTCATAATATTTTATAATGGTAATAACATAATTTTTTTTCATAATATATTAAACTATATGGTATATATCTACTATTTATTCGAATACGAACAATTAAAATTTAAAATCATATACATATGTATATGTATGGATATTCAGATATCAATAACTAATTTTCAAATACGGATCGAATACGAATCAAATATTATTCACTTCATTTTCATCAGGTTAAGTCATCAAAAGTTTTCTTTGTTTTCTTATTTTCATCTTGAAAGAAGGGAAACAAAATTGTAACTTGTACCCACATTGAAATGAATTCAGATCCAGTGAAGTAACTTACTTCTTGGGTTTTAGATCGCGACCGTTCAATTCGAATATATGACAATCCATTCCAAAGTGGAGCGCACACATCTTGAGTGACGGATTTGAATCCCGAGACGATTCTGAACGACGGATTCGATTCGGACGGTCCCAATCCAAAACTCAAAAATTGAGTTACTTTATGGCATCCGGACCCCATTGAAATGGAATTCACATCACCTCAGGTTACCTGACTCAAGCAAATTACGATCAGACGGCCCATTTAACATGGCACGAATCTCAAAACAAACCCCCTACAGTCTCAATAGGCACCAGATTGAATTTGGCCCAGATAGAATTAATCTGAGCCGGCCGTTGCAATTTGCTTGAGTCAGGTACCTGGGAGGATATCTGTCCATTGAAATGAGCTATATGTGCTTGATTTTAATCTAATTAATTATCTTTCTTCAAGAAGGGGAAAGATGACTGGAAAGCGTAGAATTGTGGTAAGACATATGAAGAAATAAATGAAATTTCCACGCCTCACTTTGCTTTTGCTTTTGAAAATGTTGAACAATATTGGTTCAATAGAAGTCCCTTTCATGCCATTCAAAAAGATGTTTATGCATTTATTATTCCTGAGAATTTTGACAATCAATATTTTAATTCATTGGTTTATCTAGAAAAAGCATGATCTCATTATCATGAATTTTCAAAGTCAAATATAATAAAAAAAATGTCTTCAATGGTATTCGTTTCTTAAATTAAAGAAAATACAAAAATAATATAAAGTAACAAGAACCAAGTGGAAATTCAATGATATAGATTATTTTTATGCTCTGACTTGAAGATTAAAGAATCTCAATGCCATGTCAGTTGCAATTTTTATTGTAGTGTGGTATAATTGTTAATTTAGTATTCTTATTAAGCTTATAATTCTGTTAAAAATATCATATCATTATTAATTTGCAACTGTTCCTAAATGTTAATTTTGGATATACAAGAAAATAAATTGTTAAGATGTATAAATAATATATATTAAAAATTATTAAATATATCTTACAGATTAAAATTAAAATGCATTTTAGGGACGAGAATGATTGTTAAAATACGCTCTCAGACGAACCAATACAACAAAAACAATATTTTGTCAAGAATTGTCAATGCTCTTTTTTTATACTTGCATGTAAATTTTTTTATATGTTGAAAAGAGTTAAATCTTGTATAAATTTTTTACCAAAAAATGTAATTATGTAAATTCCTACCTGCAGAAAAAAAAAATAGGGGCTGTATTAATTAAAACTCAACGAAACAAATTTTGTTAACAAAAATTGTGGCCCACGTGGCGAATTTTTTCGGATCCGTATCCTCCCAGATACCTGACTCAAGCAAATTGAAACGGACGGTCCAGATTAATCCTATATGGGCCAAACTCAATCCGGTGTCTATGGAGACTGTAGGAGGCATGTTTTGAGATTCGTGCCATGTTAAAAGAACCGTCCGATTATAATTTGCTTCAGGAGCGGAGCCAGACTTTCAAGTTATGGGGGTCAAACATGAATGGGGGTTAGTCATATAAAATTTTCATGCTACGAATGAGGGTCAATATTACCGTATCTATAGCATTTTATCCTATACTATATAGAAAATCGCGTATAAGTACAAAAATTTTCAAAATAAATGAGAATCAATTGACTTACATTCCTTCAATGTAGCTCCGCCTCTGATTTGCTTGAGTCTGGTAACCTGAGGTGATGTGAATTCAATTTTTTCACCATCCACTGGAAAAAACTTTAAGCCTCTAGCTATTAATTATAAATTATAATCAACTTAGTGCGTGATATGAAGGATAATCACTACCAAGTACCAACACAAATTACATATAGTCTGATTCAACCAGCACTCATGTCAATTAATCACCGTCGAAATTATTTTGTTAACCTTTTCAAAATGAAAGGAATCTAGTTCTTTTATTACAAACTTCAAGCATAATTTGTTTTCTCAAAAAAAAAAAAAAAAATTTAAGCATAGTTTGTAAGTATGCATAATATTGACTTGTTCTTTTAAAAACAAGGACATAATGTGTGGATTCATCAGTTTTTAAGAGAGGTTTTTTTTTGAGAGAATCAACAGAGGTCTAGCTTCTCGTTTTTCATTAACCATACTCAGTTACAGTTTTTTGGGTTTCTGAGGTAGAAACCCGGAATAAAGATGTTTATTCAAAGTCTTATTCAAAAAATTTTGGACAAAATCTTATTTAAAGTCGGATATGAACTCATGTCAATTAATCGCCGTAGAAATTATTTTGTTAACCTTTTCAAAATGAAAGGAATCTAGTTCTTTTATTACAAACTTTAAGCATAGTTTTTTTTTTTTTTAAAAAAAAATTTAAGCATAGTTTGTATACATGATATTGACTTGTTCTTTTAAAAACAAGGACATAACGCGTGAATTCATCTTCATTAACCATAATCGGTTACAGTTTTTTGGATTTCTGAGTAGAAATCCGGAATAAAGACGCTTATTCAAAGTCGGATATGAACTGTCCGATTGATGTAAAAAATTTATGTGAACGGTTAGATTTATGGGTCATTTAAATTTATTAAATTCTAAATTGCTCGTAGAAATCTCAACACAAATTTTCGAATTCAGCATTGGATAAAACCAATTCCATAATATATATTGATCGAAAATGGCAATCAGATCACATCCATATCTACTATAATTTTGTAACATAATGTTTGGTAATAGATAAAAGTAAATAAATAATAAACTACTTTTTTTATCATCTTTCACATGGAATATAAGTTTTATTTCTTATTCCTCAACTATATTTTCTATTAAACATAGTTACATAAATTTTTTTTCTTGACCCTCCATCTGATTTTAGATGTAGGGTTTATTTTCCGAATTCACATCACCTTAGGTTACCTGACTCAAGCAAATTACGATCGGACGGCTCATTTAACATGACACAAATTTCAAAACAGAACTCCAACAGTCTCAATAGGCACCGGATTGAGTTTGGCCCAGATAAATTAATCTGTGTTACCCTTAAGGCACCGCTAATACTTAAAAAACTGAAAATAATCGCAAGTAAAATAAAGTAGATGAGTTTATAGAAATTGACACGCGGGATGATAACGGAGTTTGGCGTAAAATGCCTACGTCTCCGGGGCGTCGCAACCGTTTTTCGGTGCGTCTTTCTATTACCCAACAAGAAAGGTTATAACTTGTGAACCGGTGAACCCTTACAACCAAATTGTTATAACGTTGGCAATTGATTTTTCAGCGCTTTTTCACACATCCAAATCGTTATAACATTTGGCAAACGTTACGAACGTTTGTCCCTGTAAAACAACATCAAAAACACTTTACCAAGTTTATAATTTTACAATTTAAATTCTTGATAAATGTCTTGATGATTTCTTCGGTTCAACTAATTTATATTGTAATTCCAATTATTTTGAACCTGCATAATTTCTAAAACAGAGAAAATCGTAAAATTCAATAATTGTATGTTTTATAAATTAGTTAAATAGACGAAAAAGAGAATTACTTGAAACAACAATCTGGGCGGGCCGTTGCAATTTGCTTGAGTCAGATACCTAGGAGGATATCTGTCCTTATTTTCCTCTCTCTAATTAGTCTCTAATAATGACATGTTTTTGACAGAAATAGAAATAGGAGATTTAAAGAAATTGAAGGACACAGCAATTGCCACTTGCCAGGACAGAAATTTGTTTAAACTATTTTTTTGTACAATTTGTTTAGTTGGCCAACCAACTAATCAATCTGACTCTCTAGTCACATTCCCACAGTCTCCATCTCTTGTTTAAAAAAAAGCAAAAAAAACACCAATTTGCTCATATACTATTTGTTCTCATATATTATTAATGGTTCATTAACTAGACATAACACCTGCTTCTCTCGTTCTTAAATTTGTATTTGAGAAATAATTGCAACGACAGATGAGATATTAAACATAGATATGGTCACCCAACTTCTCAAATTAATTATATAAACTATGCACAAGTTTGTACGGGATTGAAGGGTAGCAGTCAAGAATACGACTCTGTTGTTATTCTAATGGAAAAATAGAGTCCTGTTTTTTCGATCCCAACCATCAAATTCATTGAGATTCGTGCATAAAAAAAAGTTTTTTTTATCGAGATACGCGAATGGAAAATTTTAAATGGCTGGAATCGGAAAAGCAGAACTCTATTTTTCTATTAGAATAACAGCAGAGTTCATTCCAGCAGTCTGAACTTTAATTTTGAAATAGAAAAGGGATCCAACTTTTATAGTCATTAATGTGAAATGTGTCAAATGTTTATTCGTGCTTAAATTAATAAATTCAAAATGCTAGGTATATTTTAAATCATCTCAGTTATATACATATAAAAATTATATAACAAAATTAATTCATTTCAATAGCTATCAAGAGAGGGGATTAAATCTTCAAAATTTTGTCAGTTTTGATGTATATCAAAAGAAAATTGAAATGATATAATTTTTTCTGTATGCTTATAACATGGTATATGCAAAATATCAAACTAATTAGTTTTATTGTTTCCTAGTTTAAGAAAAAAATTATGTAAGATTTAATTTTCAGAATATCTATGTGACACTTATTATAACAACGGTGAATCTCTCTAGAAAATAAAATAAACCTAGAAAAATTGCTCCAGTCTATGATTGAATCCATGCCAACCCTAAATATATTAGGTCACCTAATCCTATTAATGATTGAAGAAAAAAGATGGAGCTCCTGATTAAAGTATTTGTCAGAGCAGGTGGGTGAAAACCCTTGGAAATTTCAGAGCCTTATTTATCTGATTATCTCAGATCAGGCGGTTCAGGTTGGATTCATCCCAATCGTTCAATCTGCAACAGACGATTACAAAACAATTACAGAGTAAATATATCGACAGAGCAGTTTTTGCTTCATGCAGTGCATAAACAATAGAGTCTAAAACTGCATGAAGTAAAACTGTTGCGCCAATATCTTTACGGCAAATCAATTAGGCTCTCTTGCTTGGCCATTTGGACAAACAATTTTTTTAGAAACCATATATATAAAAAAATTTACCAAACTAATTTGATTGGTTTCGTTTTTATAAAAACCATAAGAACCGAAATGACATTTCAGACCAAACTATTTTTTTTTCTATACTGAATTGCCATTTCGGCCTGTGGTAGTTTTACAATTTTTCAGCCCACAACTACGCGATTTTTTTTCTGTGAAACTACCTCGGATCGAAATGACAATTCGGTACGTAAAAAGAAAATCTCTTCTGATCGAAATACCATTTCGATTCTTGTGATTTTTGTAAAAATGAAACTAAATCAAATTGGTTTGATAATTTTTTATTTATTTATGGTTTCCTAAAAAAAATTATTGAACAAAGGGGTCCGTATTTTTAAGAAGTGGGTTTGAATCAGTATTTTATTATTACGACAAAAAACATTCGTGAAAATTAGAGCGCAAGTCGCCAAAGTAGGCAAGTGGGAGCGCACTTGAGAGTAGGTCCAATGGGCATCTGACCTACTTTGGTTCGATGGATTTAATCACCGTTAATTTGATTTACGATTTGTGCGGAACGCTTTAAAATTCGTACATATCTGTTTTAATTTCGTGCGCGCAATCTTAAATTAGATCGGACGGTCATCATTCTCGTTGAACCTAAAAGTAGGTCCGATGGGCATCGGACCTACTCCGTTCTCGTGGGAGCTCGCCTGATTAAAGCGTAACTGACAACATCCGCCATTTAAAATGGTTGTTCATGAGGGTATTTCTGGAATTCCAAGTCTTCTCTCTTACCATATTCTCGTCCACTTCTAGATAATGGAAAACTTCCGTGGAACTGATCCACGGGAAAATTTGCACCAAAAATATCTAATAATAAGAAAGGTCGAAATAAAATTAAAAAAATGACTAAAGGAATTTAAATTCGTAAGCACAAAGCAACATGCTATTTATTAGTATTAATTAAAATCCAATACATTTCTTTTATGGATTGATTACAAAATTTTCACTTCAAATGAAGTATTAAGTTTTAATTAATCGCTGAAGGTCTTTATTTTAGCGTAAAAATTTTGGTTCGTTAATTCTAAACCAAGCGCAGGGAAAAAAACTCCCGTCTTATATTCATCAGTCGCGGTAAATATTGAACGCTCCAGCAACACCGGGCTCAAGTACACCTCGAAACACTCAATTAACACTGTAAAGCGGGCCCCATTCTAGAAAACAATGAAACTGGAGCAGCGAACCTTTATCCTAATCTCTCCCACCATCCGCTATTTGTCTGTATCCTCTCCTGGGCCTCAACTGATAAAACAACAAAGAGAACTTAGAAGTGGGAAAAGAGAAAGGGAAAGGTAGAAATGGTGGGTGACTTTATGGTGTGCGTAGACCGTATCATTGCCTCTGCTTGCTTCGATGCCTCCGGCGCCGGAGAAACCGGTGCTCAGGCGGTGGACGAGACAGGCGAGGAGAACAAGAGCAGGATAAGCGCCGAGAAGAAGAGGAATAGCGGTAAGAGCAAGAACAAGGCGGGAGGGGAGGTGGTAGAGTGTAGGATATGCCAGGAGGAAGGAGAGGAGAGCGATATGGAGTCACCTTGCGCATGTACTGGCACTCTAAAGGTGAACTTCTCTCTCTCTGTGCACGTCTGTTGTGTGTTCGTGTGCAGTGTGCTTTTTTATTGTGGAGGAAACCTCTTTTTGCTTTGTATATTTTTATTGTATTGAATTTCTTTACTTACGCTGGGGAAGACAAAGCACTCTTTTGTTTGGGAATAAGCAAAATTGAAATAAGGGGTCTGATTTCAGTGATAACTGTTTCACCTACACTTTATTTGGATGATTCTGTTTTTGTTCTAAATTCCTTAGTTGAGCGCTGTTTCGGCTTTGGTTCTTTGGCTTAGATAAGGCCGTGTTAGAGTGTCGCCAAAGAACAAGGATTGCTGTGCCGAGGGGAAAGGCTGAATTCTAATTTCTAATTCCTTATTTCTTCTATGCTTAATTGGTTGAGCAACAACTCAACAACACATATTCCGTACCTTATTCCAACCAGTTTTGACAAGTGACAATTTTAGAAAATCTGTAAGAATCCGCAGAACTGATTTGATATCCCCAATTTTGTATGTAAGATCCAGTGCTTGATAATTATTTTGGCTACTTCAATTAATCTAATATTGAAGTTTGCTTTTCATTAGGCTAGTTGTAAAGTAAAAACCTTTTTGGCATTGCATGCGTGTATAAAGAAGTAATTAGTGCCTATTTTTTAAGTCCCTAGCTTTTGGTTCTGTCTTTTTTTCCCCTTTAAGTAGGAAATAGAACAAGTGATTTGGTCAATTCTGTATTGCTTCATTCACTTTTGACTTTTTTGAGAACTTTCGGTAGGTAATGTTGATGTGCTTCCTTTTTTTTAATCAGCTATGCTATTTAGCTGCTCCTTATTAGTCTTTATATTCAGCTGTTATCCTTGGTTTGAGGAAACTCTTTGCAAATTACACCCAGTATTTCATTAGTATTTGCATATAACACCTCAAATTATCTTTGTTACTCCTGACCTCCAAAATTTTAAGTTTACAAGTGACACAACTGCTGATTGTTAGCAATTAAATATGTTAATTCCATTAAACCTGGCCAACATAGTGATCTTCCCATCCCCTCTAACTTCTCCTTGCTACATCAAACAAATAGACAGATTTTTGTTTCCAGTTTACAAGAATGAAGAGATTTTGAAAGAAATATCTCGAAGCATTTTAGTCAATTTTCAATTTTTCTAATTGACAGTAATATGGACATATTAACCCAAAAAGATAAATCTGAAAATAAAAAAATGATAATTAGAAAATTCTTTGCACACTGAATTCTTGGTAGTGGTTGATCTGTTTTGGAACCTCTGTTTGTGCCTTTGTTAACTTACAATCATTTTAGCAGTTGGGAGCTGTTTTGTTAACAAATTTAGAAAATATTCAACTGTAGTTGCTAATAATAAGTTTAATGCCAGGTGTGGTATGCAAATAGGCCAAAAAATGTGTTGTATTTTTAAAATGAAAAAAGTTAGAAAGAAAATACTCTATTTGATCACTTGTGTTTAAATGGTGTATATGAATGAATGAGTCTGAAAGAATATTTTCACAACTCAAATTTGGGTTTTGCAGTTTGCGCATAGGAAATGCATCCAGAGATGGTGTAACAAGAAAGGAGGCATCACATGTGAGATTTGCAACCAGGTTCTTTACTTTGCCTATTCTCAGTATATCCCCCAAATACAATTCCTTTGGGACAGTGTCTTTATAGTTTGATTAATAAGTTTTATCTATCAGCACTATAGTTGATTTTGATGGACTGCACAATTTGATTTCAACATTCAAATTTAAACATCAGTCAACTACAACGAAATTAAATAGCCTTGACCCAATTGAATTAAATATGACTAAAATGATTGGATTTCTTAATATGTTTCTTGCACCTAATCCCTCTTGTCATGATCATTTGTTTTCTATTCTTTTGAGCAGATCTATACACCAAATTACTCAATCCCTCCTCCAGTAAGAACTTGTTCTGACATGTTGGCTATTGATATCAGGTAGATAATAGCTTCTTTGCTTTTGGTAATTACAACAAACTTTTTACTGCATATCCACTTACTACTTCCAGTGTCTTATGCACCCACTTCTTTGATAATTTGCAATTAGTACCCAACCCAACCACCAAAACCTAGGTAGAGGAAGTCAAAATAAGTAATTTAACTTGCTGCTTGCTTGTGGCAAGTCATCCAAATCCTCTTTAACAATTTGGAATCCAACATTAGAATATATCTTTGTATATTTTCAAATTGTACTTGAAAACAACTAAACTATTATTTGTTATGAAGTTGTCAATATTATCTGAGTGTACTGGCAACATTACACTGAGCTCATGGTTAGGTGATAGTAGGAGAAAGTTGCATATTATTTGCAAATACGATAAATTCTCTGATATTCTTCGTATAAAAAAACTATTCGTTCCACTATTGCCATTAATTTGTAAATAATCTGTGGCTTTCCTTTTTATTTATTTATAATCTCTTCGACTGTCAGACAAAGCTGGGGCCCACGTGTTGGTGACCGAGATTCCCACTTCCTTGCAATTGCTGTTGCAGAGCAGGAGTTGCTGCAAGCTGAGTATGAAGATTATGCTGCCAGTTCTAACACTGTAGCATGCTGCCGCACTGTTGCTCTCATTGTATGTTCTAGCAAAATTTTGCGTCATTATATTCTTCCATTCCACTAGAATTTTATTGGCAGCATATTGTTTTTTTCTTTATTTATAAGTACCAAGACACATCTCATTATGCGCGATACACATTTTTCAAAATGCCCATGGATTGTTAACAAGTATTTTAGTTAGATTACTAAGTAAATAATAATCTTCACAGACAGTTGGAGTGATACTCCCAAGTAACCAGAGTGATACTTCCCAGTCGATAATAATCTTCTAATTTTGCATACTGCAAAGTTTCCTATAAATACCTTCTTTATGCCCTACTAATGTTTGAATTATTCTCTCTTATAAACAGCTGATGCTACTACTGCTTGTTCGCCATATGCTGCTGATCACAAGAGATATTGCTGCGTTACAGGATGTATCAGCTCTATTTAATGTAAGAAATAGTTTATGATTTCATAGAATCATTGGTGTCTAATATGTTTATTGGATTCAATGTTCAAGTGTGTTATTTTTATTTTTATTTTCAGGCGTCTCTTCAATTTGCAGGCTTCTTCCTGCCATGTTATGTAATAGCACGCTCGTGCTACATTGTGCAAAGCAGGAGGAGAAGACAGGTAATTTCAATGGTAAAAATTATATCCCCCTTTTGATCTCATTGAACTACTATTTATTGTTAGCACGCCAGAGCATATTTTTTGTTATCTTTGTCAAACTGAGTTTAAAACTTATTATAGTACCACAGATGAGCCCACAAAATAAGCGCACTATGAAACAAATAGGTGAAAAATATTCCACTGATGCCAATAGTTGATTTTGACTGAATTTCCTATTTAATTTCTATCATGCAGGCTTGACGGTTCTCTTAACCGTGTAATTTAGTCCGGAATTTGGGGGACGCTCTATTTACTAGTATGCTGCAAAGCTATTCTCGAGTTACGCTTCCTAGGAGCCCCAATTTAACATCGGTAAAAGTAGTAAAGAGTACTAAGAATGGAGCTCCTGGAGAAGTATAGGTGTAGCTCTCCTCTCATTGGTGTTTCTCTGTTTAAAGTTGTAAATATGAGAATTCATCTCCATGTTTTCTCCTTAAAGGAGGGCATTTTATGTTCGAATTTTAATTATAAATCAACAATGCCAATTGTCTCTTGTGATTTGTCTGCATAAAGTTTTCAAGTGATGGATGCAGTTGGCTTTGACTCGGGGTTATACAAGGAAAGGATAGCTGGACCCTTTTATCCTTTGGTGTTGAATAACAAGCAATCCAAGCACCTCTAAAAGGTAAATGCATTTCAACAAGATCTTGGTTCCATCTTATCCTCTCCGTGACAAAAGGACAAACGATTAGGTTCTTGTTCCCATCTTTTTTCTATTATTAACTTCCACTTTAATTTAGAACTAAATAATGCATGTTGGTGGAACATAGTACTTGTTAGTTGTGACAACTCTTGGCAAAGGTTTCATCAGTAAACGTCTCATTCATCTTCCAACAAATAAAATTTGTGCTAGGAAAATCGTCCTTCGAAACCGTGAACTGTAAACACATCAGAACAACGCAACATGTCTGAGCAGTCTACACTTCATAATCTCTGTTGTTCAAAAACACGAACATTGACAACAAAATAAATGAACCCTGAAACTTAACGGTTGTCATCTGTTATAACAACATTATACTCTATAATAAGCTTATAATTCTTCTATCAATAACATTCAGAAAAAAAACACATAAATAACATCAAAAGCATCAAACCCACCACAACAACGAATAATTGTTGCAACAAAATTCAAGTGACATTCACAATACTACGTCGTCCATTGGGTATCTGCATGACTGTATTTGTTCCATGAGGATCTAGTTACCACAACTATTTTTTACATTTTCAAATTACAAATCGTCGATTCAAACCGTTCAATGTGATCTCCACAATAAAATGTGTTTCCAGATCAAATTTTATATATTTTTTTAATTTTTTTACTGTTTATTAAGATGATACAAAATTTAATGGTCTGAATTTAACTAGTTTTTGTAAAATACTTAATAAATAGTAAAAAAATTCAAAAAAATGTAAAATTTGATTTGGAAGCACATTTTATTGTGGAATCACGTTGAACGGTTTAGATCGACGATTTGAAATTTGAAAATGTAAAAAATAGTTGTGGTAACTTTGTTGTAACTCAAAATTGTGGTAACTAGATCCCTCCTCTTGTTCCATTTGTGTGATTTGAAAAATGTTATTCATGATTGTCACTTTCTTAGGTGCGTCTGTGCGCGTGTGATTGAATTTTTTTTTTTTTTTTTGGCATTCTTCAAGAAACATATGGGGTCATTCTAACAATCTTCTGATGTCCTAAAATTTAAGCAAAGTTCACAAAATATTACACCAGTCGAGCACCTTTGCCCAGAGACCTGTGTTGTTAGTAACATCCTCAGGAAAGCGTGGCCTGTTTTACTAGGCTGGTTTCACTAAAAGTACAAAGGTAGAAGCAATACATGTTTTCTGGATAAAAAGTTCTCATATGTTACATTAAAATTTCTTGCAACACCTTAAACAATCTCATCACAAAGGAAATGGATAAAAGGAACATTTCTCAGCTATCAGCCACACTAGGCTTCACCTTCTCTTTGAGAAATTGCCGTATGTGGTCCCGCTTCCAGTTGTCAATTCTATGCATGTCAAACAGAAATGATATTACAACAGTTATCTATGCAAGTTGCAGAACAATAAACTATTTGCACCAATATCTAAACAGAGAAATGACCATAATACCACTGATTTTAGTGCTGGTAACAATTGGCATAAAGGTCCTCTGATATGTAACAATCAATAAAAGTACATGTCAAAAAGCCACTTTATGGTTTTATGGGTTAAAGATAGTTCACCTCAAAAAGCCCAGATCTACTTCCATGTGATTGAACAATTTGCATGTGATTGAACAATTTGTAAACAAGTCAAACGTATAATTCCAAAGAATACATAAAGATTGAAACCAGTGATGGCCAAACTACAATTCCAAAGAATGCAATTGCCATAAGCAACAGAATAAATGCAACTGTTACATAAAAATAGAATCACACCAAAGTATTGGTTACTAACCGAATGGTTTCCTTATGGTGGCCATCAGAGTCGAGCATGATAAGTTTAGGTGGAGAGGAAAAAGCATACTGGACTCTGACATAAGCAAAGTCATCCTTATCTTCTTCGATAAATGCAACTATTTCAGGATAGAATCCCATCTTTCTCATGCACACTTCTAATATTGCACCAGAAAATGTGGCCTGCCATTACAAACAGTACAATTCCGTCAGTGAAGTTTTATAATTCATGCCACCCTTCTTTAGACAGAACTAAGAATTGGAGGTCTCAAATGTTATACCAAAAAGTTTTATTAAAACATAATCTCAAACTCGCTTCATAAACATTGTTGAAGACTAGATTGTTAAATCTTTATAAGGGAAGTTCTCAATCTATGATATATTTTGTTTGCTAAGGAAAACAATATAAAGTCCCATCTATGGTCTCATTTTATGACGAAAAGGTTTAATAGATTTCAGCTTTGAACTTAAAAAAGTCAAAATTGAAGGCTTATATTATAAGTCCTCAGTTACAAAAGCCCAACTAAACAAAGCAGCAGACAGCCGAACAACAAAGAAAATGCTTCTTGACTCTATGAGACAAAAGTATTTGACGTCAAATAAGCATAATATAAGACCAACAACATACGCTACAAGGAGTACAACCCCGCCTGTTTACATACCTGATACCATAAATGACCCGGCAGGTACACTACAAAATGTGAAAGTGTTACACAAACTTCAACAATTTCTTTGCCAAAAACATAATTGATACTGTATCCAATTATCAAAATCAAATAATGCAAAAATTCTCAAGCCAAAGGAAAATCTAGGTAAGCATTTTGTTAAACTCAGGCAGGCAATATAATATGAGCAAAACTAGGGTGTGATGTGCTCACCAAGAAGGATTGGTGAGCACACCTCCAAAAGACTATCAGATTGACTTCGAACTACGAATCCAAACCGTTGAAATTCATGTACTTCGTGAGTGATGCATGTACATGCAAAAATTTTAAAGTTTCGAATTCATTTAGTACATGGTCAAGCGGTCAAAACAATGAACATTTTATAAGTTATTTTTTAAATTGTTTTATGTATTCATTTTTCATCATTGTTTTTGCATGTACATGCATCACTCACGAAGTACATGAATTTCAACGGTTTGGATTCGTAGTTCGAAGTCAATCCGATAGCATTTTGGAGATGTGCTCACCAATCTCTCTTGGTGAGCACATCACACCCTAGTTTTGCTCATATAATATTGCAATGACTGCCCACATTTGGAAACCTGTTCCAATACAATATTTATAATCTATGTACTGTATGTATGCTGATTATCATGCTCTGGAACTATAGCTTAGTGTACTTACCTTACTTAAAGAGTTGTCAGAATCCTCTGAGCAACATTTGTGGCAATCTGAAACCAATTCTGCAATCAAAGCATCAGGACATAATTATTAGTATATAAATTATAATGTCACTGCCTTAATACATGATTCCTACTAAAATTCATCATTAACTGGTGCTAATCCTTCTTGGTGACACAGGATAACACTACTTTCAGAAGTCAAACGACAAACTAAATTCATTTAGCTTAATCCATAGCAATTATCCTACATGCATATAAATGATCATTCTGTTTCGTGGTAAATTTTATACTTTTTAAGAGTCCAACAACACTGCACCATGCTTGTTCCCATCTGCTAATCTTTCAAGAAATTCAATCTTTAATCAAAAGGAAGGAAAAATGGATTGCTTTTTAAATTTAAGTAGATAGTGAGGTTCCGCATTTATTCAACAATTTTGATTGATTATGTAACTTATGTATTGTCTGTTATAATATAGTGGTATCTGGTAAAATCGAGGCAGCAGAACAGGATATAGCAAGACATCTAGGAACAGTACATAGTAGGATTTCAATAACGACCGAAGCAGTAGCAGACGATTTAGTAATTGGCGCAATCAAAATTAGGGCAGTTTAGCAGTTTTTACCAATAGCAGCCAATTTAGCAGGGTATCGACAATTTAGTAAATAATTTAGTCATATAGCAGATAATTTAGATAATCAGCTGCCATGAATGCACTGTTCTCTAATTTAAACCTTTGACATATAATACCTTTTTCCATTTTTATTAAATTGGTAAAACCAGGATGTGTGATGCTAATGAGCCTTTAGATGGGTCTAGGATTAGACTTCATCAAGAGAAAGAAAGGGAGTAGATGGAGAGTTAACAAAGAAAGAAGTGATTTAAGGGGCATGCAGAATCTCGCAATATGAAACAGAAATACATTTAAGTTTTATTTCATGATAACATTGGATTATTTAATGGATTTAACAAAATGACTAATGAAGAAGCTATCTAAAATAAATTTTCAGATTAGACAACAACAAAATCAAACTATGGTAACTTTCTTAGACAAACTTATCTTGTTAGAAACCTTGATCAATATTCCCTACCAATCCAAGTTTATATAGCATGGAACAAGCAAGCGCCAAATTCAGCAAAACCTATTTCTTTATAACAATAACAGATCCAGCCAGAACACTTAGGACTGATATTTGACCAATTATCTTGCTCATTAATTAATCTAGACTTGGACTCGGACTAACTCCGCCTGTGTAGCTTCTGCACAGCCTGCTCCAAGCCAAGAAAAAGGAGGAAGGTTGTGATAAGGCGTGGCGAGCCATCGTAAAAAAAAAGGCCTCTTTATGGAAATGAAACCCTACCTAAATTTTGGTTTTGTGACTCCGGTTGGGTTTCATTTCTAGCCTAACCCAACTTGTTTGAGACTAAAGGCTTGGTTGTTGTTGTTTGTTGGACTCGGACATGGCCTTAAATTTATGAATAACATCAAAGTGAGAAACAACACTGATTAATTTTAAGTGCCAGAGTTTGACCGATAAAAATCACTAAACAGCCCATTAATATAGTAAGGTATCAGTATGGTACCAATAAGATCAAGCCTAGCAACAGTTAGTACCAGCCAAAATTCCCGCACATCCAGAGGCGGAGCCAGACTTTCAGACTATGGGGGTCAAACGTGAATGGGGGTCAAGCGTATAAAAATTTTATACTACGAATGGGGGTCAATTTCACGCTATCCATAATATTTTAGTTTAATAATATTAAAATAAGATATAAATACAAAAAAAATTGAAAATGAATGGGGGTCAATTGACCCCCATTCTTTATACGTGGATTCGCCACTGCGCACATCAACCAAAACTGCAATCATCTAATCTTATTTATGACCAAAACAAACTTACAGCAGCTACTTTTCTACTCCAACAGTATCTTTTTAACCACAATCTATAAGCCATCAAGAAGCCCCTTAAAACAGCTTATTCATTACACAACAATCACATAAAATTAACTACTTACTTGCCAGTAAGGCATTCCCTTATGCAAAAAATAACAGAAAACTAGTGTACCTTCATCTTTGACGTACTCGGCGAAGGTGTTGCAATCGGAGCAAAGCGCGAGGCCCGTGAAACCCAGATCCTCGCAGTGCTTCGCACTAAGCCGATCACTAAGTGCCAGAGAGAGAACGAGGCCAGACAGTAAGATTAGAGATCGTAACGCAATTGAGCGAACCATGATCTCACCAAAAAAAATTTCCTTCCTATTGATTTATGCTAAATAGGAATTTCCACCGGAGTCGTTGCAGCCAGGTGATGAAGAGCCGACAATGGGAAGAAGATCTGAAAATTGACAGAGCCGACAACGGGCCCAGACTAAATGGGCCTTTTTTCCGGTCCAAAATAACCACCCTTCAAATAGCCATCACGGGCTATTTTTCGTTTCATATTTCTTTAATTACATAGCTTCAATCATTTTTGAATCTCAGAAAAGCGAGTTAAAATAAAAATTTTGAATCCCAAATGGGTTGCGCGCCATGCTGTCATTGTTGATCCAATGTGTAGAATAAGCGACTCCAAATAATTTATGGGGAATTATATTTTTGAACGAAACAAGATACCAGTGTATTTCACATAAATCTGTTTTAAAACCATTCAACCATGACCCAATTGTTCGAAAAAACATATTAATAACAAGAAGCAAAGGTCCTCGTATAAATCAATTTTCTAAAGTACCATAGTTAAACATTAAATAATTCAGCGTTGAAATATAAAACAAAATTCATTTCTCAAGCTGCTTTATTGAGACTCAGAATATAACAGCCACGGTATAATAACTAACACTTCTGAGATATCAAAAAGATACAAATATGCCCTCCATAGCAATAGCCATAACAACAAGAAAATTTTCAACATTCTCTTGGTCCAGACATAAAATACAACAGAAAGGCAAAATTAGTTAAAAAGGAAAAGTAAATAAATTAAAACTACTGAACACAACAACTGACAAATAATCTTATGCACTCTGAATGAGCGTCAGGACTTCTTCCTCGGTTGGTAGTGAAGGTATTGCTCCCTTTTTTGTGGTTGCGATTGCACCGACTCCATTAGCAAATCTCAGAACCTCACGCAACTTCTTCTCATCCTGAAATTCATAATTCAGATTAATATTAGAGACTTCAATGTAATCTTACGAGATAACAGGGCACTCCACCTTCAACACAACAAAGCACAAAACATGACCTATCACAGATATCATGCAAAACAGGAAGTATTTCTGTTGAAATTAATGTTTTAGTTTGGGAAATAGTAAAATAATTAATTGGTCAATTAGTCAAATATTTGAGTTAATGTATTTTGTGTTTCCTAGATAAATTAAATGTTTGGGTTTTCTAGAGTCATATTGGAATGTGCAATTCATGCACTTGATACTTGTGTCATAATAAATGTTATTTATGTTCTAGGATATCTAAGAGGCATCATGTAACCTATAAATAGATGAGTTATTATTTGTAATATGTAAGAGAGTGGAAAAATATCAATATAGTACGAAAATTTATGTTACCCTTCTTCTCCTTACGATTTCTCTCTTCCACTAATATAAAATATAAAACAAAACAACAAAAGGCCAGGCCAACAATTTCATCATACTAAAATAATATTAGAGAACTGAGCTATCCCATCTCCCTAATATATTCAAAAATAACAGACTGGAGTTTCTACCCCCACTTGGCTCTGTGTTGAGAAAAGCAGAGTTGTGGATGGAGATCATTTGAATAATCTTGGCTGGTATGAATGATAATTCTCATATTTCATTTCATGGGGTGTATGCTTTCTATTTTTGCAAGGTCATGTTGTTACATTAAGTTCCTAAGTTTACAGTGTACATGTGAAAATGTCTTTAATAATCACAAATATAATTTCAGCTGAAATACCCACTTGAAAAGCCGAAAGATCTTGTACAAGCTTAGAGAGCATGGCCCCAACAAAAGCATCTCCTGCCCCAGTTGTATCAACATGTTTCACTTTGAAGGAATCCACTGTTCCTCTGAAATCCTGAAATATCCATTAAAAGACAGGTGTTAAACACCAACAATGCCAAAGAAGCTTTGCAAATTAGTGAATTACATACTATCTCTCTATACTTCAATCCAATGCCCGACAATTTTCGCATTCCAAATATGTAACTTTTGTTTTTTCCAATTCCATTTGAGCTTAAATCCCTGAGTTTGTATTTAAGAAGTATTGAATCAGCAGGAGGACACAACTTGCAACTTGCAACTTTAGACTAATTGGTTTGAGGCATTTTGTGAAGCAAGGTAAAAGACTGGCCTTTTAAAAAATTTTCTCAAATAAGTACTGGTAGTTCAAAATTATTTGCAGATAAGCCATACCATTGTCTTGTTGATTTCAAACATTGCAATGTGGTTGCAAAGAGAACACAGATAAGGAGCACAAAAGAAATAATATTAACTTAAAACAAATAAATTGTCAGAGGAATGCCCAAAGGCCAAAGCTCAAAAAGAGTGGAATAAGACTTGTAAAAGGTACAGATAAATTTGGGTAGAAGAAAAAGCAAAAAAAAAAAAAACCCTCCCCTGAAAAAGTACACTACCATAGCTAGCAAATGCTCCATAAATTTGTAACAGATGTTTAGAAAGCTTCCCAAATATCCAAAATGGCTAATGTTAATGTAGTCTACATTAAATACTGTGTTAAATATAGTACAATCCAATTGAAAATTCACTGTCATAATGAATGAAGTTAGTAAGATAATTAACCAATAAACTTTTGCCTCAATAGCAAAGGCATTATTTTATGCATATGTTAACAAGACCCATATAACATTTACCTTAGTATAATACTTGCAACCCTTCCCACCAGTAGTCACGAGCAAGAGCTTGAGATGGTCATGCCAGAGTTTCATGACAACCTCATCCTCAACCGAGCTTTCTCCAGTCAAGAACTCGACCTCATCCTTACTGACCTTGATGATGTCAGCCTGGTCCCAGATGCTCAAGATCTGTTTACGTGCCACCTCAGCTGATGGCCAGAGTGGCAAACGCAGGTTCGGGTCATAGGAGAGGAGTGCGCCAGCTTCCTTGGCTACCTCCATTGCACGTAGGTGCGCTGTTCGGCATGGCTCAGCTATCAGGCTTATTGAGCCGTAGTGAAACACCGCCGCCTGCAAAAGGGAGATAAAATAGTGGTTCAGCATTAAGACTTAAGTGATGACAATTTAGGGGTTTTTTACAAGTTAAATCGGCAGGAGTTTTTTTTAGAAGTATTGAATCGGCAGTAGTTTTTTTTATTTATGCAAATTCAGCATCTCCCTCTATATGCCTGAAAAAACATCAAATGCTTCAATGCATTTTCAATCTTTTCCCAAGGGTGCATATTCTCAACACCCAAAAGTAGATCACGACTTAATGATATTGCAGAGAATTCTTTTGAAATTATTGAATTAACAGAGAACGAGTAAACAACAACTCAGTTTGATCTTATTTGGTGCCTATTTGTAAAAAAACAAATGATAACTTAACAAAAACCCATTTCATGGAAGTTCAATATTTAGGTAGTAGGTTGAGGACAAACCCAATTAAGTAGCATTCCTTTTTAACGCATGAAAATCTTATCTTTTGCAAGGATGAAGAGTGAGGCTATGGTGCTATGCATAGCACGGATGGGGTCCGTGCTACGGCTCAAAATTTGACTTTTCAAAATCATAACGGTCGATCCGAACCGTTCAACATGATTATAAAATGAATATGTACTTGCAAACCAAATTTTACATTTTTCCGAATTTTTTTACTATTTTTTCGAAAATCACTTGATTTGAACACTGTGGACCATCCAAAAACAACATATCTAAAAAAATAGTAAAAAAATTTGGAAAAATGTAAAATTTGGTTTGCATGTACATATTCATTTTATAATCATGTTGAACGGTTCGGATCGACCGTTATGATTTTGAAAAGTCAAATTTTGAGCCGTAGCACGGACCCCATCCGTGCTATGCATAGCACCATAGCCTCACTCAAGGATGAATATGGTTGCAATCCCAAAAAGTTTTTTTTTTTTGGGGCCGAAATTGCCCGTAGGCTGTCATTAAGACCAAGATTTAGTACAACGCAGGTTGCATAAAAAACAAGCGTACATCAGACATCATAGAATAAGAGAGCACATAAAACCCAAAACTAAAACCGTATGTACGTTCTGCCTTTGCTAAAGTGGTGGGCCAGTTTATTTCGTCCCCGTCAAAGATAGGATATATGAAACTGAAAACCTGCGAGAAAAGGATCCAAACTACAAAAGCCCAGTTGCGGCCCACGAAAGAGGCACTCCTGATTTCAGTAACAGTGGTCTGGGAGAAGATATGACATAGACACGTGTCCGAACACGTAACATGCTCACCGCATTGAGATTACATGTGTTTGTGTGAAGTCCGATCCTCTCCAGTTGAAACATAACTGCAGCCTTCAGTACTTCTTCTCCGTTGAAGGATTTGTGTTTTACTGTTGCCATACACACCGAGTTCGACAGCCCATATAGGAGAAAGGAAGGAATCCAGGCCTGGTTCAGATATCTGGAAGAAAAACAAGCGGGTGCAGCAGCCCATGGAAACTCCTCTGTTACGGTGCAGCAGTCCAAGGAGAAGGCTGAAGAACACACAAGAGATGAAAGAGATGAGAAGGAAAGGAACTGGAAAAGTGGGATCCATATCCTCGACGGTACCGTAAAAGATTCCCTATTACAATACTTGTTTTACGGTTTGAGATTAACTCTCAGCCGGTTTGGGATTCGGGCTGACTGAGGGGGCCGTATTATTGGGCTTTGAGATTCGTGCCAAGTTAAAAGAACGGTCCAGATCAAGTAATTGTAAAAGATTCCCTATTACGGTATTGCACTGGATGTGAATGAGGTGAACTAGAAAATGAGACAGCAAGATGGTAACTTTTCTGTAGCACAAGAACACAGCAAGCTTTGTCTTTTGAGATGCAAGTAGTCAAGTAGATCTGTTTGATTTAGTCTCATGATGCATGCATTTAAGGGAAATTTTCTAGTGTGCCCATATAAACTTTTGAAATAGCCAATTTCTCCATAATTTCATCATTTAAATATTTCTCCGTCAAAAGAGAAAAAAATAGCATACATCCATAATACAGAGAATTTCCTAAAAACAAAAAAAATACGTAGGAGGCGCAAATCTCGCGATAGAAATCAAGTCTTTTCAAAGAACCACAACCCAAAATTGAACACATTGTGCAAGATTCTACACTAAATCTCAAAAAGAAAATCACAGAACAGAACAACACCAACCTTTCTGATGATGTCGAGGTTGAGCTCCTTCTCCGTTAGAAGCATATCAGCGCTGGGATTTCTATAGAACATAAATTCTCTCTCGCCATCGGCTCTCAGAGTCACAAACGCCAGAGCTGTTCTCGCGCTGGAATCAAACACCACACCAGCATCTGTTACGCCATTCTGGCGCAGGATCGCGGCAAGCATGCGACCGAATTCGTCATCTCCAAGCTTTCCGATGAAGGCGGAGCGACCTCCCAGCCGAGAGACGGCGATGGCGACGTTGGCCGGACCACCGCCGGGCGCCTGGAGGAAACCAGGTGCCTCAGCGAGGGACACACCGGAGACAGTCGGGACAAAATCAATCAACATCTCTCCCAAGCTTACTACCAAGTTCGAGTCGGCCATGGTAGAAATGGAGAGGTAGGAGAGTAGAAGTTTTCAGAAACAGAGAGGTGGCAGGAGAGAAAATATTTATGATAAAAAAATGAATAACATTAACACTGCCTCCGGTCCAAACTGATTTGATTTCTTTTATTCAAAAAGGTAGCTAGGAGGATACAGATCCTATCCTCCGTACCTTACTGAAACGAACGGCCCAGATTTATTCTTAGCCAGTGACTACTAGGGATGGCGCAGGCAGTATTATTTGTGCTTTGAGATTCGTGCCAATTTAAACATATGGGTTGAGATGGGTTGAGAGTAAATCTGGGTCGTCCGTTTCAGTCAGGTACCTAGAATTCAAATCCAGTGAAGTAACTCAATTTTTGAGTTTTAGATCGTGACCGTCCGATTCGAATCCGCAACAATCCATTTCAAGTGGAGCGCATATCCCAAGCGACGGATTCGAATCCGACAGTGCCGATCCAAAACCCAAAATTGGATTAGATCCGGACCCAGGTACATGAGAGGATGCGAATTCTTTGTATAGACCATAGACCCACTTTCCTTCTTCACCACTTAACAAAAGTTCTCCTCACAAAAAATATTCGCTGAAATTTTAACACGTGTCCCTGTGTATAATGTCAAGCACTAAACATAAAGGCTCTGTTCGGCAGCCTGCTAAGGAATAAGAATAGAAATAGGAATCAAAAATTTTGAACTATTTTTTACTGTTTACCGTAGGAAAAAAAAATTCACTCAAAGAATCAATTTTTTTTTCCCACGGCAACAGTGCCGTTGCTGAACGGGTCCTAATTGGTATTTTTAAAACAAACTTTTATTAATATATTTTTGATAGGAAAGCAGGAAGAAAGCATGATACTACTTCCTAGGTAAAGTGAGCGAGCACACTCAGCGTCCAGACATTTTTATTAATATCCAAAGTTTAATATAAATTAATATTTATGTTCAGAAATTTTGGGTTTCGTTAAAAATGTCCAAACTGGCCAGTTTACTCTTCTCATAACCCGTATTTTTTTACCCTATATATACCATTTTTTCTCTCTCCTCCTCACCATGGTGACAAGACTCGCGAGAAATTCACGTTTTATTCGCGTATTATTCGTTTTTTCAACGTTGCCGAACCGAACTCCGTATAAAACGCAGAAAAATGTATAATACGTTTTATATGCGAAATAAAACGCGTATAAAACGTGAGTTGACGAATTATTCGCGATAAAAACGCGAAAAAAAATTTGAATTTTTTTCAACTTTTTTATGGTTTTTTTGGGGTTTTTTTTTTTGCTTCCTTGTTTTACCGAATTATTTCCGAATTATACCCTAATTACTAATTTTTGACATCGCCGAACTGAACCCGAACTTTTGATTTGTCACTATGCTCCTCACAACTCCCTCATCTCTCAACCGAATTTATTCTCTTCTTTAAGGTAATTTTTTTTATTTAATTAAAAAAAAAATTATTTAGTTTAGGGTTTAGGGGTAATTTGTTGTAATTTAGTGTAATTAGCACAGTTGACCATATTTTAGGATATTTTGGTTTTTTTAACATAATTAAGCTAATTAAACGTAAATTAGCCGAATTTAGCATAATTAGGAAAATTAGACCATTTGAGCAATTTTACCGAAATTAGGCTATTGTAACATATTTAAGTTTATTTTAACCGCAATTAGGTTATTTTAGGCGCAATTGGATCCATTTTAGCATGTTTAAGCAGAGTTTACCGAAATTCGACCCATTTTAGGCCGTTTTTAGCATATTTTACCTAAATTAGGTTTTGTAGCCTATTGTAGCATATTTTAGGTTATTATAACCGCAATTGGGTTGAGGATTCGCCATGATAGAAAAGAAGAACTGGCGATATATTGGGTACCGCACACTCAAGAAAAATGCGAATTGGGTTGAGGATGCCGGACACGGTGGGAAGCTCATCACAATGCTGCGAGATGCTGGTGAGAATATCAACTAGCGAGAGATAGATCCGACCGAGCCCGATCCGGCCCCGAATATGGGATATGAGATGCCACATTCCCCCGATTCGCATCCAAAGTAGGACTACCATCGTTGGGTATTGTCCAATGCTGGATGGTCGGCAATCTACGACGAGCATGGATGTCCGGTTCAGACTCGGGTATGTCATACTTAGTAGCTGTCAGGTTTGTACAAATTTCTTCATTTAAGATCAAATTTACTAAATTATGTGTATGATTGCAGAATCCGGCCGAGATGCTGCCACAGTCACCGCCTGAGAAGCCCGATACTACGGATCTCGAGTCCCTCTCGTGCAGTCTCCATGAGTTCGGGATATACGATGAGGGTTTCATATCGGCACCGCCAATTTGGCACATAGATGTCGCATGATAGAGAGGCTAGTGGTAGCGGATCTCATACTCAGACTGACTTTGGGACTGGGTTCGCCGCATCTATCCTCGGTACACCTCCGCCAGTACCGACAGTATCTAGGGGTGATGACATATGAGATACCGTCGAGCGGATACTCAGATACGCCGATGCTGGTGGAGACCGAGGGAGACAGAGCCCGGTCGCGCAAGCGCAAGGCGAACGCCGGAGTACCGCCTCAGCGATGGTGCCTCTCTCCGATTTAGTAGTATCGTCGCTAGTTTTGTACTATTTATATTTGGTATACTATTTATGTTTGGTATATTTGGATTATCCTATATTTCAGTTCTTTTGTATGTGTGTTTTTATGGTACTATTTTTATATTTTTCAGATAAAATAAATTATCATGATAATGCTAAATATAAAATATTACAACATTAAAATAATAGTACAACGGAAAAAATAAACAGAAAAATATTTAAAACAATTGAATAAGTGATTTAAATAGCAAAATAAGCTTTAAAGATTAAAGGCATACCAATTGGCATATTCCGAAATAAATTGAGTCAGTGTGAGTGACATAAGTACCCAGAAAAATAGTTAAGAAAATAATATTACAATACAATGACAAAATAAAATTACACTATATACAAAAAGAAAATAGTTTGTGTAAAAAAAAAAGTAAGCCGGCTATAAAATGGCCGGCTTATGGAGAGAATAAACCGGTCATTTTATAGTCGGTTTGGACATTTTTGGCGAAACTCCAGAATTCTGAGCATAAATATAAATCTCTATTAAACTTTGGATATTAATAAAAATGTCGGCTCAGCGTCTCAGCCGCATAATCAGCGATTGAATAAAAAGCTCTTCATCTGGCCGATTTTTTTTTATTATCCTCAAATAATTAAAAAATTCCACATATATCTTCAATTTTTTTATTTTTAAAACTGACCCAACCGTTAGAATTTCTGCGGTTCTGTCAAGTATTTTGTATATAGATATTTGTGGTCAATTATATATTAATTTGCTTTTAAATTTATACTCAATATTCAATTTTGATTAGTTGCAAGCATACAAACTTTCCTAGTAGTATCAGGATCGGATTTTGAGTTTATTGCATACGAAATATTATCTGACTATGAACCAGACTAAATGAATAGTATAAGCCTAATTAAACACATCAGATGAGGGTCAGTGGAAGGTACTATGTACCTGCAGGTGTGGGTTTAACTTGGTCACATGTGTGACAAGTTGGTGGATTATCTGTTTGTGTTACCAGACTTGATAATCTGAGGTTAAGCCAAATTTATCTCTGTTGAGCTTCATTTGAAATTATGTGCCTTTGTATTCGATTGAATATTGTGATTGAGCATTTGCATTCATTTATATATATAAATTGAACCAATAATGTCAAGTTGCGAGGATTTAATTCTGGATATGGATTGATTGCAAGTCCAGTTGCCTGAATTGTGGCAACTTCGCACTGGGAGATAATATTATTATTATTTCTCACCATGACCCCACCCTTTGGATTATTTTCATATTTATTACACGGATACAAAGAAACGATTTTGGATTGCATCTGACAACATGACCACAATTTGAAAGTGGGGCTTTGGGTTGTTGAAACTGACAGATACGAGAAGCATTTCTAAAACATAGTTTACCGTATTCAGTCAGATAAATCTTGTAAAAAAAAATATTGGGATGTGGTTAGTATGTATTGGTGTTATTGGTAATGCATATAAAAGATCTACTGTCTTGCATATGTCTTAATAAATATATGCGGCAGACTGTTATACCCGTATTTGGAGTGTGATAATTTTGTTCCCTTGAATAACAAAATATAAGCTCTTCTAGAGCCATCTATTAAATTACTTGTGCCAGATATGATATGGATATTAGTCTCACTAAAATGTAATTGTGAAAAATATTTTTTATTTTTCAATATGATATTTGTTATTTCGTTGTCTGCTAGACATAGATTTTCTTTACTTATTATTGCGTCAGTCATTTTCTTTAAGATACAAGAATAAATTAAATAAACTACTTTTACTTATTCACTTTGTTTGCATATAATATAAAATTGAAATGTAAACTAAATATTATTAAACATAACTCCTATATTTCATTTTCTCTCATACAGTAAAAATTTCTATCTCTTCATCCACATTCTATGACATCATAAGTATTACACGCTAGACCATAACTTCAAGTTATTAATATCATAATTTCTGGTTATTAATTAAAAAAGACGATAAACCATAACTTCAGATTATTAATACCATAACTTTAGGTTATTAACTAGAAAAGACGATAAACTATAACTTCAGGTTATTAATACCATAACTTCGAGATGATAAATGAAAAGAGAGATAAATAAATAAAGATAAATGTATTAATAACTTCATATTAATATTATAACTTCAGGTTATAGTAAATATTTATTTAATAACTCTGATTATTAAATTATTTGACTGTGCAATTTGAAAAATTCAATTGAGAAAAACTGTGTTATTTTTCATCCAGTAACCTATAATAACTGCTAGTTATTATAATTTTATACTAAAATTTTTAATAGAACTTCAAATACTAAACAATTCTGATAATAATAATTTCATGTTATTTTTCACCCAATGGCCTGTAATAACTGTTGGTTATTATATTGATTTTATATTAAAATTTCTAATAGAACTTCAAGTTCTAAACCATTCTAATAATAACTTCATGTTATTATTTATATTATTCTTTTCAGGTAATACGAACTTTGAGTTCTTGATAAACTTTTAGTTTTAAATAGTAACTTCAGATTATTATTCCAGCATTCACTTCAGAAAATGATTCTTATATATTCAAACAAAATATAATAAAAAAATTGATTGAAATCGAAATTAATAAGAGATATAATAATCAATCAGACATTTTACTTACAAAATAACTTTGCAACTTCTTCTGAGCAAATCGTGCTAATAACGTCTTGTAAAATTAAATAAAGTTGCAACAAAATTAAAATAAATAATAAGAGAAATAACAGAATTTTATTCTCTTCTTTTTTGTGTCTTATGTGTATATAATACATGTTTACAAAGTCTATATAAGCTAGAAATTATACACAGAGTCGTATCAATTAATTCCACAAATAAATGGATAATGAGAGTAGTGGATATAAATGATTAGTGGGGAGATGAAAATAAATGAACATTCACATAAATCATATTTAATTTGATTTATAACTTCAAAATCATTCAACCATGACCCAATTGTTCGTAAAAATACATATTAATAACAATAAGCAAAGGTCAGCAAACCCGAACGACAGGATCAATTGTGAATTCCTCGTATAAATCAATTTTCTGAAGTAACCATAGTTAAACATTAAATAATTCCGCGTTGAAATATAAAACAAAATTCATTTCTTAAGCTGCTTTATTGAGACTCATAATATAACAGCCACTGTATAACAACTACACACATCTGAGATACCAAAAAGATACAAATGTGCCCCTCCAGAGCAATAGGCACAACAACAAGAAAATTTTGAACATTCTTGGTCCAGACATAAAATACAACAGAAAGGTAAAATTAGTTAAAAGGAAAACTAAATAAATTAAAACTACTGAACACAACAATTGACAAATAATCTTATGCACCCTGAATGAGCGCCAGGACTTCTTCTTCAGTTGGTAGTGAAGGTATCGCTCCCTTTTTCGTGGTTGTAATTGCACCGCCTCCATTCGCAAATTTTAGAACCTCACGCAACTTCTTCTCATCCTGAAATTCACAACTCAGATTAAAATATTAAACACTTTTATGTAATCTTATGATAACAGGGCACTCCATCTTTAACACAACAAGTACAAAACATGACCTATCACAGATATAATGCAAAACAGGAAATATTTCATCTTATAAAAAATATTTCATGGGGTGTATGCTTTCTAGTACTGCAAGGTCATGTTGTTACCTTAAAGTTTCTAAATTTACAGTGTACATGTGGAAGTGTCCTTAATAATCACAAATATAATTTCAGCTGAAATACCCACTTGGAAAGCCGAAAGATCTTGTACAAGCTTAGAGACCATGGCCCCAACAAAAGCATCTCCTGCCCCAGTTGTATCAACCTGTACCACTTTGAAGGAATCCACTGTTCCCCTGAAATCCTGAAAATATCCATTAAAAGACATGTTAAACACCAACAATGCCAAAGAAGCTTTGCAAATTTGTGAATTGCATACTCTCTCTTTTTATTTCCAACCAATGCCCGACATTTTTCGCATTCCCAATATGCAACATTTGTTTTTCTCCAACTACATTTGAGCTTAAATCCCTGAGTTTGTATTTATGAAGTAATTAAATCAGCAGGACACAACTTGCAACTTTAGACTAATGGGTTGAGGCATCTTGTGAAACAAGGTTAAAAATGTAAGGCCAATTTGGCCTTCAATTTTTTTTTACTCTAATGTAAAGCAATTTGCAATAAGCCATACCATTGTCTTGTTGATTTCAAACATTGCAATGTGGTTGCAAAGTGAACACAGATAAGGAGCACAAAAGAAATAATATTAACTTAAGACAGATAAATTGTCAGGGGGGTGCCCAAAGCTCAAAAAGAGTGGAAATAAGACTTGTTGAAAAGTATAGATAAATTTGGGTAAAAGAAGGTACATTATTAAAAGCATAAAAAACGGCCTCTGAAAAGGTACACTAGCATAGCTAGCAAATGCTCCATAAATTTGCAACAGCTGTATAGAAAGCTTCTCAAATACCAAACTAGGAAACGTTAATGTAGTCTACATTACATACTGTGTTAAATATAGTATAATCCAATTGAAAATCCACTGTTGTGCCTATCTATGACCTAATTGTAGATATGAATGAAGTTACTAAGACATAATTTTATGCATAGGTTAACAAGACCCATATAACATTACCTTGGTATAATACTTGCAACCCTTCTCACCAATGGTCACAAGCAAGAGCTTGAGATGGTCACGCCAGAGTTTCATGACAACCTCATCCTCGAGCGAGCTTTCTCCAGTCAAGAACTCAAGCTCAACATCGCTTACCTTGATGATGTCAGCCTGATCCCAGATGCTCAAGATCTGTTCACGTGCCACCTCAGCTGATGGCCAGAGTGGCAAACGCAGGTTCGGGTCATAGGAGAGGAGTGCGCCAGCTTCCTTGGCTACCTCCATTGCACGTAGGTGCGCTGTTCGGCATGGCTCAGCTATCAGGCTTATTGAACCGTAGTGAAACACTGCCGCCTGCAAAAGGGAGAACAATGACAATTTAGGGGTTTTTTACGAGTTGAGTCAGGTGTTTTACAATATCACCCTCTCTCCCTTCATTTTCTATTTTTTTTTTCTATGGCAAAATGACAACTAACCACTAGTACAAAGGTCAAGAGAACAAAATAAAAAATAAATTGCCCCTCACACAAACAAGGAATCCAGTATGTACAAATCTTTTCGATTCAATTGGAATGAAGGACAAAAGATACTTCCACTAGTAATCTGTTCCATGATCATGGCCAACGAGCAAATTCATTACAGAGTTGAAAAATAGTAATTGGGGTTCACAAATGTCTGTTGAAGTGGAAGTTTTCTTTTGCTGTATTCCCCGGGCTTATCAGCCATGTTATTTTCAAGCAAACTGCTTTGGGACATGGTAAAAGTTTTTGACAAATTACAAATGCTATAAGATAGGCCAACAGGTCAGGATCTGAAATAAATTAGTACACGGAAAAGAGCTGATTACACCCATGTAACATGTAATAGCTTAGTGGAAAAGATAAGTTAAAAATGGATATATATTAAATTTGAAAGACCTTAGGGATTATGCTTTTAATGCAAAAGATAAGATCTAGCCAGATCTACATTAAGTTTGGAATCCATACGTTATAAATGTCGCTTTGCAAATATAAAGACAATTCTAACTTTGGAACCTTAGTGCAAGAGATAAAATCCAGCTCAATCTAATTAAATTGCCACCCATAAATAAAAAATATTGCTTTCCGAATGAAAAGAACAATTTAGCTTTGGACTGACCTTGGGTGTTACACCTTGGTAAGGTCAAAAGATAAAATCCAGCTAAATTAAAAACTTCACTTTGCAAATGGAAAAAATAATTTAACTTGCACTTGTTGTGAGATGTAATCTAGCTGGATCTAGATGTTAAAAAAAAATCTAGGTAGATCTAAAATATATATAGCATCCTTATATTAAAAAGGTTGCCTTGCAAATGAGAAAAAAATTGAGGCTTCAAATTATCTTCATCTTAAAGCAGACTTTCAAAGGAAATGCTTGATTCTATACGGCCATCAACCAGAAGTCAAGACCCATAAAAAAAAATCTCCTTTAAAAGTTGTTCTTTTGAAATAGCAAAAGATAATGCATACAAATTGAAACAAGTGTTGGCATGATGAATTAGATCTATACGAAAAGATGTTGGTACAAGTGCTTTAATTAATTTAATAAAGTACATCAAAACAAATCGCATCATTCTGATCCAGATCTGTACAATGTCAACTGAGAGACATCAAATTGCTTATGTCTTCAATTGATTTCACAAATATTATACTTTTCAATGGATCTAGACATGTGAATGGTGCATACACCATCCTGCTGACAGCTAAGAAACAAATATTAACAACCGACAGCGTTTTAAACACCAAGATTCCTAGAAAGGGAATTTGGTTGGATTTCTTTGGTAAAGCTTTTGTTTTATGTCCTCTGGAGAGAGTCACATGAAGCACATGACATGATCCTTACAGTACTAAACTAGTAACTTCAATATTTGTAAACAAAACATCAACAAATGATACCAACACCTAAGCGTACTTAATTAGAAATATCTAAGCAGGGGCTAAGCAGGGCCAATTTAACCCCCATTTTTTTGCCAAAATTCCAAAAGTAGATCACGACAGGACAATACTGCAGAGAATCCTTTTGAAATTATTGAATTAAAGAAGAACGAGTAGAAAACAACTCAATTTTTTCTTATTTGGTGCCTATTTGTAGAAAACCAAATGATACCTTGACAAAAACCCATTTCATGGAAGTTCAATATTTAGGTAGTAGGTCGAGTACAAACCCAAATAAAGTTGCATTCTTTTTTAACGCAAGAAAATCCTATCCTTTGCAAAGATGAATATGGTAACACTCCCGAAAAGTTTATCCCTACAGAGAATTTCCCTAGATAAAACAAAAAAAAAAAAAGCGTAGGAGGCGCAATTCTCGCGACAGAAATCAAGTCACGCTGCACCTGCCGACTTTTTAGCGAACAATATGAACAGGAGCACAAATTCAACTCTTTAAAGGACCACAACACAAAATTGAACACTTAGTACAAGATTCTACACTAAATCTCAAAAAGAAAATCACAGATCAGAACATCACCAACCTTTCTGATGATATCGAGGTTGAGTTCCTGCTCCGTTAGAAGCATATCAGCGCTGGGATTTCTGTAGAACATAAATTCTCTCTCGCCATCGGCTCTGAGAGTCACAAACGCCAGAGCTGTTCTCGCGCCGGAATCAAACACCACACCAGCGTCTGTTACGCCATTTTGGCGCAGGATCGCGGCAAGCATGCGACCGAATTCGTCATCTCCCAGCTTTCCGATGAAGGCGGCGCGACCTCCCAGCCGAGCGACGGCGATGGCAACGTTGGCCGGAGCGCCGCCAGGCGCCTTGAGGAAACCCGGTGCCTCAGCGAGGGACACGCCGGAGACAGTCGGGACAAAGTCAATCAACATCTCTCCAAAGCTTACTACCAAGTTCGAGTCGGCCATGGTGGAAATGGAGAGGTAGGAGAGGAGAGGAGAGGAGAGGAGAGGAATGTCAGATATAGAGAGCTGGAAGAGGAGAAATATTTCCGCGGTGAAGTGGGTATAAATTATTGTAGAGGCGATCGAGGGCGAGAGGTTGAGATAAATAATAGATAAAAAGTAAATGTTAAATTTTTTTATTATACACCCCTTGAAAACTTTAGAAATAAGTCATGTATTAAAATGCAAGGTATAGGGCATCTTTTAGACAAGCATGAATGATAATTGTGGAGCTTGGTACATGATTTTAATATTTAAGAAGATTTGAGGGAAATATGCATAAATAAATATGAAGACTTGTATCTTATGTATATCTAAGGACAGCTATAGTAATGGTTAGCTTCCCCGAAATCATAAGCTGGCGCCACGACCCACGATCTTATCCTATATAATACTTTTTTATTAAAATAAATATATAATAAATGTTCATATTTTTTTTAGTAAAGTTAGAATCAAGCTACTCAACTGTTTTTAATATTTATAAGAGATTTTTCATCCGAATTTCAAATATATGATTTAGTGAAGGTTATAATGATTTTAAGTATTTGATAGAGAATTCAGTTAAGTTCCTATTATGTAAGAAAATATATTATACTTTTCCTTATCCTTATTCTAATGTTGTAAATATTAACAATTTGATTTCTTCTTCTTTATTTGAAGTGAACTATTTGATATCAAGCCACTCAACTGTTCTTGATATTCATCAGAGATTTTCCGTCTAAATTTTAAATATGTGACCTCCCAGACATATGTCATTATAATTAATGTTCATTGACAATTTAGTGAAGGTTGTAATGATTTTATGTATTTGATAAAGAATTTACTTGAGTTATACTTTTCCTTATATTTATCCCAATGTTGTAAACTTTAACAATTTGATTTCTTCTTCTTCTTTATTTTATTTGTAAGTGATTATCCCATTTTTGTTATTCATAAATTATTGGTAGATGTATTTTGCAATGTTAAATTTAACTTTTCAATTACTTCAAAGGATTAGCTCAACCTCTAATTTTTCTAAAAAATATATATATTTAAAAAAATAAATGATCAAATTGGAAGGGAAATGGTTTGCACCTCCCTCTTTGTACACTTGTTTCTCCTTGCCTTCTAGAAGAACTAAAACCGGAAATTAAACCCCTTGTTTTTGTTTCTCATTAAGACCAAATTGGAAGTGCATTATTCAAAGTTTAAAACCAACCAGCAAGGCTAATTATGCCTCCAATTAGAAAAAAATATAATATAACACAATGTTGTTATTAATATAATAATGATTATTACAAAATATTTCTTAGGGATCGACTAACAGTCCCCCATTCAGTCCCCTAAACGTCCTCCTGCTAACTAACGGTCAAAGTACAACTGGGGACCACTAAACGTCCCCCCATTCATTGATTAAATTAATTCACATACAAAATGAAAAGTATTCATACCTAAGATATCAAATATTCATATATAATTCATCTAGTATTCATACCTAAGATATCAAGTATTTAAAAAAAAAAAACTGGACACATCACTTGCTCATCTTTTACACGTTTTTTTTTCTCCATTTAATCTAACCAATATTTCTGACGATCTATGAGGAATTTTGCAAATCTAAAACTACGAACGTCTTCTACACAATTTTCTTTTTCAAATGAGATCCATGATGACATACTTTTGAGTTATCTGTCACACAAGTATTCATACATAATCGAGCAAGTATTCATAATAGTGGTTCCGCCAGTGGGTATTGACAGTTAGATGGGGACCACCACCAGTGCTACATTCATTGATTAAATTAATTCACATACAAAATGGAAAGTATTCATACCTAAGATATCAAATATTTATATATAATTCATCAAGTATTCATACCTAAGATATCAAGTATTTAAAAAAAAACTTGACACATCACTTACTCATCTTTTACACGTTTTTCGGGGCTAGTAACGACTAGTCTGGATTGGGGACCACAACAAAAAAGTCACGTGGATCACACCACCAGTGCTACATTCATTGATTAAATTAATTCACATACAAAATGGAAAGTATTCATACCTAAGATATCAAATATTCATATATAATCATCAAGTATTCATACCTAAGATATCAAGTATTTAAAAAAAAACTGGACACATCTTTTACACGTTTTACATGTTTTTTAAGGTGGTTTAATGATTGACAAAGTTAGTTATAATGGAGGGACGTTTAGGGGACTGGAGAGCGGGGGACAAAAGAATTACTCTATTTCTTAATTTAGGAATATATTTTATAATATTTCTTCTTATAGAATGATATGACATGATATTATGGGATACTCTCTATTAATTATAATGATATAACATCATGAATTGTTATATTAGTAGGACTAGGACCATATTTTAATCAATCAATTAATCCAACAATAGTAGAAATTTTCTTTGTATGTATATATTATTTACAAGGTGTCAAAGCCAAAATTGTTTTTTTCTCGCTATGACGAGGAGGAGACTATAATATTTTAATTAGTCTATTTCTTTCATCACATTATGATTATTTTGTTTTTGTTCTTGCTAGCAACTTGCAAGTTTTTCAAAAAATATTATTGTTTTTGTTATCAAATTTAATAGCATATAAGAATTAATTGTTGATCCAATAACAAATGACAACACTTTCTGTGTGAAAGACTATGAGTTCAAAATTCAGATGAAATTTTTTTATGGACATTAAATGAAATTTAAAAAGTCAGACTTCCATCTTTCTATCTGAAAAAAAAAAATTAAAAGCATCTTCTGGCCTCCACTTCTAATATGACTGATTATTTTCAGTATAAAGCAATAATGTTTTTGTAGGATAAAAATATTGACAATATTATTTTAACTTCATATAAATGGTGCATAAACAATAAAATAAAAATATAAAAAATATATATTTCATAATTGTTCTTTCCAACTCGTCAATTGGGATGATTTCTAATTGGCTTACTACTTGCTTATGTACAAATTGGGATGCTCCTCTTCATTTGAGGGGTGTTTAGAAATATATTTCATAATATATCTTCTTAATTAGAATGATCTAACATGAGATATTATACGATCTTATATTGATTTAATTGGATACACTCTATTAAAAGAGAGAATTTTCTATTTTATTCTTTGCCTTTGTCCTATATTAGTAGGAGCAAAGTGATGTGCTTATTAAGAGGATTTGATGAGTAAAACTCTAAAACTCTATCAAATTGGCTTCAAACAACGAATTCAAAATTGTTAAATTTCATCTACTTCACGAGTGATGCTTTATGTAATTAAATCAATATCAAGCGGTAAAAAAAGAAACCTTTTATATGTTATTTTATAAGTTGCTTTATGTATTCATTTTTAATCAGTTTATAAATTATTTTATGTATTCATTTTATTTTATAAGTTATCTTATTATATTTATTTGTTTTTAAATAAAGTATTTTAAACAATTCTATCTACTTTGTAGGTTCTAAATTTTGTTAGAACATAGATTTGCATACGTAATCAACACATCAAACTTATGCATTTGTATAATACTTATGCACTAAAACCATTATTTTAAAACATTAGTTAAATAGTAAATTTTTTAGAGGAGTGTTGATTGTTATGGAATAGTTAATGGACAAATTTAAGAGCTTTTTATTTTTTTAAGTTAATTTTATGTTTTTTAATTATTAGAGGATAATGAGTCCGCCTAGTATAACATCAATATCATTTCAGCCTATATAACACCAACTTCAAAATCTATCGAATCAACTTCAAACGGTGAATTCAAACCGATCTATTTCATTAGTTGTGCATTTACATGCAAAAAATTTATAATTTTTCGAATTTATTTAGTATCAAGTCAAGCAAAGTCAAATGTGTGAGTTTTTAAGTTAAATTTAATGCATTCATTTTTTAACATTTTTGACTGCTTGATTTAATACTAAAATAACTAGAAAATATAATTTTTTTCATATAAACGCATCACTCATAAAATAAATAGATTTAAACAGTTTGAATTAGTTATTTAAAGTTTATTCAATCAATTTTATAGTTAGTGTCATATGACACCAATATCATACTAGCCGAATTCAGAATAAATACATAGTTTAAAAAATATTTAAAAATAATATTGACATAACACATGACGAGACAATCACACCATAAGAAATAAAGCAACGAATGGTACCGATTCGTGCGCCTACGAGCCTCTCGTTTTGCCAATATGCTCGGAGCATGAGAAAAAGAAAAGGTAGCTAGGCATTAGTTTCCTACTTTCCTAGGTTATCCTACTTTCTAAAGCAAAGAGGATCAAATTAATAATAAAAAATACAATGAAACTAGAAATCTACTAACTTCATTTTCGAAATTTTTGGAGTTACCACCCATTAAATCAAAATTAATTAAACAACATCCATTACAGCACAAATCCATTCATACCACCCACGCTCTCTCAGTCCGCGCATCAGATTGGGCTGGTGCGCACACTGGAGGAGAGCATCAATTTGGTACGCGGGTTGGAGAAGGACACCCTTTGATGCGCGGACTGGGAAGGCGCACCAAGCATTTGGTGCTATAAATGGAGGCGCGCACCAAATTTGGTGCTTAAACAGGGCAGCGCGCATCAGTATCCAGTAAAAGGAAATTTTTTTTTAATTTTTTTAATTAATTACTTTATTTTTATTGTTTTTAAATTAGTTATTTAGGTATATAAGTATTCAAAATAGTCTGAATGGAGTTCAAAAAAACCAGAATTATATTAAATTGTATTAAATAGTTCGAATGGTGTCCAAAATTGGTAATATTTTAAATCTACTATATTTGCAATATTTTAGACCAAAATTGATTAGAAATGCACCAAATTGGATCTGTATTGTTTGAAATTACCCAAGATTATACCATTTTTTTTACCAATGGTGTTCGAAAATTATTGAATTATAAATTTACCATATTTGTAGGATTTTAGACCAAAATTGATTAGAAATGCACGAAATTGCGTTTATTGTTTGAAATTACCCAAGATTGTACCATATTTTTACCGATGGTGTCAAAAAATTACTGAATTATAAATTTACCATATTTGTAGTATTTTAGACCAAAAGTAATTAGAAATGTACCAAATTGGGTCTGTATTGTTTGAAATTTATATATTATTTACCAATGGTGTCAAAAATTGACAAAATTTACAATTTTCTTTTAGTATGGTGTCAACAAGCAGTACCAGAGAAACCAGTCCCCCGTACAATAAATGGGATTTGAATATGGAACTGGCTTATACCGTCTTTCCGCACATGACAAAGGAGAGTATTAGACCCTTTTGATGGTTTTCGTACAAGAACCACAAGATCACAAATCCATATGTAAGGTCACATTTGATAACTACTTGCAAATAATTTAAATTTTCATTTGAATAAATAAGTAAGTTATATTTTTGTTTATTTTGAAATATTCATTTGAATAATTTAAATTTTTATTTGAATAAATAGGTAAGTTTTAATATAGCAAAAATCACTATCTATTCCTTCGGAAAATGGCGAAAAGCGAATGTGAAGTAGTCATTTTTTCGATTTATTTACCGCAAACGTTTTTTTAGGTCTTTTTGGCAGGTTTTTGAGAAAGTTGCGTATTTAGGGCAAAACAGAGAAAAAGTGTCGTATTTTGATTTCTGAATAAGGCGCCAAAATGGGACATTACATGGAGCATGCAACGCCTCACACGAAGTGCACAACATGCGAAATGACGAAAATACAAGAAAATCAGCTAAGTCAGGAAGTCGTGCGGCCTCTTTTATGGCGCATGCGGCATACCCTGATGTCGCACGATTCGTGGACTGTCCTAAAAATAGGCGATTTCTCTAATGGGCCTTCCAGAAGGACGAATTCCTGATGGACCTTCTAGAAGGGCGTGTTTGCTTCAGAGCCAAGCTACAATAGCTATTCATTTTCTTACTTGTGACGCACACACAACCATATTTTTAAATAGCGTTGTGTATGCATCACAAGTAGATAAATGAATTATTTGTCCTAAAAAACCTACCAATTAGAAAATGCAATATTCTCTTACACATACTACATATTTTTATTTTTTGAATAAAGAATAAAGTGGGTACTTTATAAATTTAAAAATGAGTTTTAATAAAAAAGTCAATAAATTAGATAAATCTGTGATTTTTGAAAATTTTAAAGATAAATTCGATATTATGAATTTTAAAGGGAAGATACGTAATTTCGAGAATTTTGAGGGGTATACAAGAAATTCCATCTTATTATTTAATCACATTCCCCAAATTAAAGTTTGTTGGGAATTGCAATATTTAACTAGTTGATTGGATTAAATTAAGGTATAAATTGACGAAAAGAAGACCAAAGAGAATTTGGCTTCCTGTTCATTCTTTGATTAGGACTTTTCATAATCAAACAAAATAGTTTGATACTTTGTGGCTCTGAGCAATCAACTTTTGATTCCGCTTCTTTTTTTAAGAGACATGAACAGAGACGATTCGGGTCGATTTGTTTTTTTTAGAGAAAGTTTATAATTAAACCAAAGTTATGATTTTGATTATTTGAGATTCTAAAAAGCTATCTGGAAATTTAAACAATCAAATTAATTAAAAAAAAAAAAACATATGTGTGATGTGTCTATGTACAGGAGGTCAATTTGGGTCCGATGTCCATTGGACTCAAAGTGAGTTCGACGGATTCGATGACCGTCTGATCTGCTTTAAGATTCGTGCCCGTAACTTTCGTGTCTGCTTTAACGTCCGTGTGCACAAATCTTAAAACAGATCGGACGGTCCCGAAACCCATCGGACCCAAGCTGCTCTACTCTGTACAGACATAGATACTGGTTTAGCTTTTGCAATAAATGTTAAAAATAAAATGCTGTTTGAGTTAATAGAAAATCTTATTTCAAAAAAAAAATTAATGTGCAGATTTTTAAACTCTATTTGATAAAATATTGAATACTAACTCTTAGCTGACACTAACTTCCTCTCTTAAATTGTTTTTATTATTGACAAAATTATTTTATTAATGACTCCAAAAAAATATTATTTTAGTTTATTGACACCTTTGATTGTAATGTGTGTATTTCTATTATCGTTTCCAAAACATATTATTAGTTTATTGAGAACATCTAATGATGAATTGAGTATGATGTGTGGTTAAAATGTTCTATTGTTTCCGTGCTCTATTCATGCCTCAGAAGCATACTTATTTTTATTTTCAAAATCTAAACAGGCAATCTAAATCGTTTAACATAATCTCTATAATAAAATGTGCTTGAAAACTAAATTTTATATTTTTTAGAATATATTTACTTTTTTTTAGATAGGTACAAAATCACTGTCGAATGATTTAAAATTAGTGATTTTGAAAGCAATTTCTTTTCCAAGAAATACCAAATTTGGTCTCCAAACATATTTTAATATGGAGACCATAATAAGCAGTTCAGATCATCTGTTTAAATTTTAAAAATATAAATAAGAATATGAAACATGAATTAGACACAAAATCAATGAGACATTTAACCGTACTCGAATTGAATTGCAACTCTAGTAATAAAGTGGCTCAGATAAAATTTGACTTCCAGAAAGGTAATGAATTCGTATCCTCAGCATTAACTCAAAAGGGAATCTTTTGAGTTAGTGCATCTGGACCATCCGATCTACTTTAAGATCAGTGCAATTAGATCCGCACTAATATTAAAGGATCCCTTGTTAAAATCAGACAGTTGGATTGACTCCGTTTAATATCAGACGGCCGAGATAAAACTGATTTAACTAGGGCACCTTTTAACTTGCATACTATTTTAATTATAATATTTTGAAGGATCAATGTGTATGATGGTTCAGATGACATAAATTTTTATATAAAACCCTTTATCATTGAAGAAATATAAATACTAAATTTATTTGACAACTTTAATAATTGACATAAATTTTTTATGAAAATTCAAAACTGATATTTATATAGACTAAGTTTTGCAATATTAACTCAAAAACTTAAACGGTCGATATATTTTCTACTATTTTGTGTGTAATTTTAGAATTAGATATATACCTCTTCAATGTCATCATCACTACTTTCAATGTCAACTTTTTAAAAGGTAAACCCAAAAGAAATTTTTTCTAAAAGGTTGAAAATGAATTTCAGCTTTGACTCCGTATTTCCGTAAGGAATTAGGAACCAGCTGCGTTCTTGCGCGGCTACGAATTCACATCATCTCAGTTACCCGACTCAAGCAAATTACAATCGAACGGTCCATTTAACATGGCACAAATCTCAAAACAGGCTCCTACAGTCTTAATAGGCACCGGATTGAGTTTGGTCCAGATATAATTAATCTGGACCGGCCGTTGCAATTTGCTTGAGTCAGGTACCGGAGAGGATATCTGTCCCTGCGGCTACATGTTTTACGTCCAAGTCAGGATTGCTTACTAGAATCTGACGTGGCATTTTCTTATAATTTTGCTATTTGCTTATACGGTAATTAATGTACAGCCAATAAATATATGGTCACCAATTGTTGTTTATTCAGCGAGTCTGGCTACTGTAACATCAGTGTCATTTCAGCCTATATAACACCAACTCCAAAACCTATTAAATCGACTTCAAACGGTGAATCCAAACCGTTCAAACCGATCTACTTCATTAGTTGTGCGTTTACATGCAAAATTTATAATTTTTCGAATTTATTTAGTATCAAGTCAAGCGGTCAAATGTGTGAGTTTTTAAGTTAATTTTAATACATTCATTTTTCAACATTTTTTACCGCTTGATTAGATACTAAAATAACTCGAAAATGTAAAAAATTTGCATGTAAACGCATTACTCATAAATTAAATCAGTTTGAACGGTTTGGATTAGTCGTTTAAAGTCTATTCAATTAATTTTAAAATTAGTGTCATATGACACCGATGTCATACTAGCCGGACTCTTATTCAACACGTTAGGCTCACTCAATATACAAAAATACATAAACACCGTCGTCCTCTACTGCCTGGCATCGCAATGTATTTATTATATGCATCTATTAACTTTGTTGTTTATTCAGCAATTGTTGTTTATTCAACAGTTAATAGATGCATATAAAAAATACATTGAGTGAGCCTAACGTGTGTTCGGCTCACCAAGAGACTTTAGAGAGCTTAATTTTAAAATATATTGAATTGGTTTCAAACGGTGAATTTAAACCGTTGAAATCATTCTAATTTACAAATGATGCGTATGTGTGTGTGTAAATTTTGAAATTTTTGAATTTATTTAGTATGAAGTCAAATGAAAAAAAATAATTAAAAAATAAATGCATTAAAATAACTTACAAATATTTATTTTTATCTTTTTGTACTAAATAAATTTCAAAATTTACATATATACGCATTGATTTACATGCATATCAATAAATGCGATTTTGTTTTTGTTGTTTCAAGCAATTCTTTTTTAGTCTATTTGACTAATTTGCAAAACATACAATTATTGAATTTTACGATTTTCTCTATGTTTAGAAAGAATGCAGGTTCAAGACAATTGGAATTGCAATTTATAAAGCGCTTGAACTGAAGAAACATCAAGTTATTCATCAAGAATTAGAATTGTAAATTTTATATTTAGTAAAGTAGATTTGATGTTGAAACACAGGGATAAAACGTTGGAACGGTTAACAAAACGTTCAGACGTTTTTCTATGTGAAAAATCTGGAGATTAAGTCGATTAAAAGCTGGAAAAACATTATAAAACGTCCCAGACGATTGTCAAAACGTCTGGACGATTTAATTAATTTCTCAGACTTCAAAATAGCTTTTTAATCGATAAATCTCCAGAGGAAAACGTTCTGCAACGTTTGTTAAACGTCTGAGACGTTTTAGGAACTCTCACAGAAATTTGAATTTTTTGAACTAAACGTTTTCTACGTTTTACAAAACGTTGGGACGTTTTATGGCAGATAGCTCGTTTGAAAGCTGCCACTATAAATAGAACCTTAGGGTTCTCCTCTTTTTCAAAATTAACCTAGCCGACCCTAATTATTTCAAAAGTAATTTTCTGTGAACAAGTTCCTCCATTGTTGTGAGAGCACAAATTTCAATATCTCTCAAAACAACCTCAAATCCACTTCACTAATCTTGAGTTAGATTAGATTAGAGTGAGCACTTGAGCGTTCATCTTGAGATTTCGAACTTAGAGACTTCGTTCTCGATTCTAGTTGGCCGTGTGACTTCCCGTTGGTTGTAAGGGCTCACCGGTTCACAAGTTGTAACCTTTCTCTTTTGGATAATAGAAAGGCGCACCGAGAAGCGGTTGCGACGCCCCGGAGACGTAGGCATTTTAAGCCGAACTCCGTTATCACTCCTTGTGTCAATTTTCTCTAAACTCTTTTACTTTATTTTATTTGCAATAATTTATATTTCGAATTTAGTGGTGCCTAAGGGACAACAAAGTGGTATCAGAGCACGTTACTCAAATTAAGACTCACTTAATTCGAGTTTACCGATCTAAAAAATGGCACCCTTTAGACATGTAAAAGAACCTCAAATTTTCGGTAGCACAACCAAAAATTTTAGTCATTGGAAAAGGACTATGATGAATTATCTTAACATCCTTGAAGTTTGGGATGTCATTGAGAATGGCTATAAACCAAAATACAACAATTGTACCGAAAATGAAACCAAGGTCGAAACACAAGCATCTACCGATTTAAGGAAAGTAAATGATCTTGCCGTTAATGCAATATATAATGCGGTAAGTGAATCGGTTGCATTGATCTTTGGTAACACATCAAATGCAAAAGAAATGTGGGATGCTCTTGTTGACCAATACGAGGGTAACACCCAAATCAAACGAACCAAAATAGCCGGTCTAGACACCAAATTTGAAACTTTTAAGATTGAAAATGGTGAAAATGTTGAGGATATGTATAATAGACTTATGCATATTCAAAATGAATTTGTTGAACTAGGAGAACCACTTTCTAACGATAAGATTGTAGGAAAGCTTCTTCGAGTAATGCTTAGGAGGCCTAGGTGGGATGGATTGGTGAGCGCTCTAGAAGCACTTCATGGGACACAAAAATCATTCACACCGGATGAACTCTATGCCCATTTCCGGAGTTTTGAAGAAAAGCTCATACAAGCCGGTGAACTCAAACAAGAGCCAAAAACAAAAACCGTGGCTTTTCCGGCTCAAAACCACCGAAACCACCCAAGCTCCTCAAGTAACCGTCCATCAAGTGACTCATTCATGAACCAACTAGGGCATGAAACCTCTTGTGATGCCGCCACCATAACCAAAATGTTTCAATCTATGCTTAACTTCGAACGAAAATACAACAAGGAACGTGAAGAAGGAAACAAAAGGGTTGTTTGTTTCGCATGTGAAAGAGAAGGCCACACCATCCAAACTTGCTTCAAAATATTTCCCAACTTGAAAAACAAGGATAGCGAAGGGCAACATGACTGAAGGCCTAAGCAAAAGTACGAAGGATATAAAAGCAAGAAGAAGGCCAAGGCAATGCAAGCCTTATTTTGCATCGATTTCGATGAAAGTAGTAGAGAAGAATCCGACTCGGAGTCGGGTGATGAACAAGAGGTCAACCTTGCCTTGATGGCAATAGTGAATGAAGATTCGGCAACCATTGATGTTGATACAATCATTGCAAACAAGAACATAACCGATGAGATCACCATCGAATTCCTCAAAAATCTCATCAACCCAACTATCAACAAGGAATCGGAGAATCCCATCAAAGCCTCAACTAACACCATTATCGAGGTAGAGGATGCATCCATAAAAGATGTAACAAACTCCTCAAATAAGGTACATCTTATCTCTTCTCCTAACCGGTATATGTCTACCATTGATTTGACCAATCCCGACTACCATTTGAATGGTTACCAAGTTAGGAAAGATGAATCCAAAATCGATATAAATAACAACTATATAAAGACAAATGAGACAAGCACGTTCATGGATGAGGCTCTAATTAATTATAATGCGCCTAGGTTGCTTGAGGAATCTAAAAAGGCCATGCTTGAAAAGGAAGGTATCATACAAAAATTGAAATCTCAACTTCTTGAATTTGAATCTAAAATTAAAAACTTAGAGTTGGAACTACTTAAGTCACATACTTGTCAATCACACATAGGGAATATAGAAATGTTAAAAGTAAAAATCCAAACTCTAGAGACCGAAAACAGGGCTTTAAGATCGCCCAGTGAATTCTCAAATGTCACTAGTCTCGATCCCTACTATGTAGAAAATTTGATCAATGCCAATTTGAATCGACAAGTCGGTAAAATGGGCATTGGATACAAGAAGGGTCAAACCTCATTTGAATCAAATTTTTCACAAAGCCCAAAAGAAAATAGGGAACTTACTCAAAGTTTAAACAAGGTCAAGTTCAATCGCAAAGAGTATTTTGATTATCAATTTTACACCAAACATGGTAAAACACCATTGACAAAGGAGTCAAATAAAGGGACAACTTCTCAAACCAGAAATGCAAAACAAAACCAAAAGTCTCAAAATTATGCATTTAGGTACAAATTTTCTAACAAAAACCACAAAAATGAGAACAAGTTTCAAAATAGTGATAGGAACACATTCAATCCAAAAAGGTCAAACAAAACTTATTTCAAAGGACCGGATGGATGATTTTACGAAATTCAAAATAAAAATGCTTTACAAAACAAAAACCAAAGAAATGGTTTGACTAGAGATGTTCCCCAACATCACAACAAGTTTGATTCAAATAAAAATAAGTCTTATCCACCTAAAGTTACAAATCATAGAAATCAAATTCAAGAAGTGAAGGATAAATATCAAACCACCTTCAAGCATGGTTCAACAAATGTCAAGCAATCGGTCACATTTTGTAACTATTGTTGTAAAATTGGCCACACCTCATTAGAGTGTAGCTTTAGGAAAGGAAGCAACAAATCAAATGTTGTTTGGATTCCCAAAGCTAAATTAGCTTAAAAGTTGTAATTAAAATCTCCCCAACTTAAAAACAAAAATCATTAAGGAAGGGGGAGATTCAAACAAGGTATATGTTAATTGCAAATATATATACTCTTGTAGGTGTGTTTGATTCCAACTCATAAAGAAAATGCTTGGATCATTGATAGTGGATGTTCACACCACATGACCGGTGACAAATCTAATTTCAAATTTTTAGAACCATATGATGGTGGGTCGGTTACTTTCGGTAGTAACCAAAGAAAGTTCAATTATTGGATTAGGTTCGGTTGGTAATCAAAACTTAACCATATCGGATGTCTACCTTGTTGACGGCTTGAACTATAATTTACTTAGTGTAAGTAAATTATGTGAAGCCGGCTATTATGTTAAGTTTAATACTAATGCTTGTTTCTTGTTTAGAGAATCCGATGACTCTTTAATTTACACCGGTAAGAGAAAGAAAAATGTTTACTACCTATATTTTAATCACTTCGAGTCCGGTGAAATATGTTTGAATGCCATCACAACCGGTTCTAGACTATGGCACCGTAGACTAGGTCATATTGCAATTGATTCTATTAAAAAGTTGGTTAAATTAGATCTAGTGCGTGGTTTACCAACTCACAAATTAGAACTTGTAGGATTGTGTGATGCATGTGTACAAGGCAAACAAACTAAAAATAGTTTTAAGTCAAAAGATATTGTCTCAACCGATCAACCATTGCAATTACTACATATGAATTTATTTGGACCAATTAGCATACCAAGTTTGGCTAGAAAAAGATATGCATATGTAATTGTAGATAACTATAGTCGCTTTACTTGGGTCATATTTTTGCAACATAAGGATGAAGCAATTGAAAACTTCATTAAATTTTGCAATCGTATTGAAAACGAAAAGGGAACAAAGATCATTCGTATTCGAAGTGATCATGGGGGTGAATTTGAAAATGCAAAATTTAATGAAGTATGCTCTAAAAGATGATATAAACATGAATATTCGGCTCCTCGCACACCTCAACAAAATGGGGTTGTTGAGAGGAAAAACCGAACATTACAAGAGCTTGCCCGAACCATGCTAAATGAATACCCTTTGCCCAAACACCTTTGGGCCGAAGCGATCAATACGGCTTGCTACGTTATTAATCGCGTTAGCATAAGATCGATATTGAAGAAAACACCTTATGAGCTATGGAAGGGGTATAAGCGTAAAATATCTCATTTTAGAGTATTTGGATCGAAATGCTTCGTGCTTAATGAATCACCTAAAATTATAAAATTTGATTCTAAATCAATTGAGAGAATATTTGTGGGGTATTCTTTGACAAGTAAAGCCTATAGAATTTACATTGCATCTCATCAAATTGCAATTGAATCCGTACATGTCTAATTTGACGAGAATACTAATCAAAAGGTCGAGAAAGGAATTCAAATTGTAGGTATTGAAGAGGCCGAGCTCGAAATTGATGAAGTTGAAGATACAAATAACAACATTGAGCAACCACTCGAGCAAGAGCAACCCGAAGAAAATCCATTGAACGAATCAATGCAAACCGAGAAGGATCAATCTCCACAAAATGTATATCAACCTCCCGAAGACCTAAGGGAAGTTTCCTCTCATCCTCTTTCTAATGTGATTGGGAATCCTAGGGAAGGGGTTAGGACTAGATCGGGATTAAATCAAATGATTGCCCATTGTGCATTTGTATCAAATGTTGAACCCAAAAATTTCAAAGATGTCAATGGGGATTCAAATTGGATTTGTGTCATGCAAGAAGAACTTGCTCAATTTGAAAGGAACAAAGTTTGGGAACTAGTACCTAAGCCAAAGGACCGAATGATTATTGGAACTAAATGGGTCTTTAGAAATAAGAAAGATGAACATGGAAATGTCGTTCGGAACAAGGCTAGGTTAGTAGCTCAAGGTTATAAACAACAAGAGGGTATTGACTTTGAAGAAACTTTTGCACCCGTAGCTCGTCTAGAATCCATTCGAATGCTTTTAGCATATGCCTCAAATAAAAACTTCACTCTATTTCAAATGGATGTTAAAAGTGCATTTTTGAATGGATTTATAGATGAAGAAGTATATGTAAATCAACCACCCGGTTTTGTTGACCCGGCATTTCCTAACCATGTCTATAGACTCACCAAAGCACTTTATGGTCTTAAACAAGCTCCTAGAGCATGGTACGGTAGACTTAGCTCCTTTCTAATTGAAAATGGATTCACAAGGGGAAAGAATGACACAACTCTTTTTACAAAGAAGAAAAATAACTCAATTTTAATAGTGCAAATTTATGTCGATGACATCATTTTTGGTTCACCTAATGCGGCACTTGCCGAGAAATTTTCTTCTCTTATGAGTAGTGAATTCGAGATGAGCATGATGGGTGAATTGAACTTCTTCTTGGGGCTACAAATCAAATAACTTTCGGATGGCACTTTTGTGAGCCAAACCAAGTATGCCAAGGAGTTGGTAAAGAAGTTTGGAATGACCGAGAGCAAGACGAGCCCAACACTAATGGCTGCAAATGCAAATCTTGACTCGGATCCAAGCAGCACACCCGTGGACATCACCCAATACCGAGCTATAATAGGTAGCATACTTTATTTAACTGCTAGTAGACCCGATATTATGTTTGCGGTATGTCTATGTGCTAAGTTTCAATCCAATCCCAAAGAGGTGCATTTGAAAGCCGTTAAACGAATTGTTAAATATATCAAAGGCACTTTAAATTTGGAATTGTGGTATGACAAACAATCGGAATTAGATTTGATAGGATATACCGATGCCGATTTTGCCGGAGATCGAATGGATAGAAAGAGTACAAGTGGTACGTGTCAATTCCTTGGCGGATCACTTGTCTCATTGTCGAGTCGCAAACAAACCTCGGTTGCGCTTTCCACCGCGGAAGCCGAGTATGTTGCGGCCGGTAGTTGTTGCACACAAATTTTATGGATGATCCAAACTTTAAATGATTATGAAATTCGCTTCCGCAACGTACCAATTATGTGTGACAATACTAGTGCCATTATGATATCCAAAAATCCTGTTCTCCATTCTAGAACTAAGCACATAGAAATAAGGCATCATTTTATTAGGGATCATGTTGAGAAATGTGAAGTCCAACTCATTCATATTGATACCAAAAATCAAATTGCCGATATTTTTACCAAGCCCTTAAATACTCAACAACACAATGAATTGCGATTTAAATTAGGCATGCTTGAATTTAAGGACTGAGAATTTTCAATTTGAAGCATAGCAATCAATTAGCTCATTTTAAGACCAAAACGCCAGAGAAAAACGTTTCAAAACGTTTCTGAAACGTCAGAACGGTTATGACCTTACTCCAAATTCTGTCAAAATGACCTAAAACGTAGTCTGGACGTTTTTCTCAATCCAAAAACTACGAAATTTCACCTGAAAAAGGACCTAAACGTCCAGAACGTTTTACAAACGTCTGGACGATTTCGTGTTCTTCCATCTTCCAAAATTCTTCAAATTTCTCGCATGAAAAATATCTTCAAAAGTCTGAACGTTTATTCAAACGTCTGAACGTTTGTCTGGTAAATTTTTCACTTCTCAGAAATCGACCAAAACGTCTGAAACGTTTAGTCAAACGTTAAGACGTTCCTCTTGAATATTAATTCTCCAAATTTCAAAATAATTCAGTCAAATAAGGTCTACAAAACGTTCTGGACGTTTTCCTAATCGTTGAGACGTTTTTCTGAAAAATCAAAATTCAAAAGCAAATTTTCGTCTCCAAATGTCCAGAGGAAAACGTTTTGCGACGTTTTATAAACGTCCGTGACGTTTTCGCCGCCGCCTCTAAAACCCTCCTGCGAACCGACGTCTCTTCATTTCTTTTCTCCTTCCTCTTAACCCGTTCTCTCTCTCCTTTTCTTCTTCTCTCCGCCACTTTACACCCCATTACTCCATTTTAGCCACTACAAACCACCAAATCACATAATCTAAAGTGATTTCTTCTCTTCTCTCAACCCTCTTCCCATTTTCTCTCTCAAAATCAAGCTTTTCTCTCTTTTTCTCTCTCCACCAAAACCCTAACCAAGCCACCTCTTCGAATCCGGCAATCCGACCGCTAAATCGACGATCCGCCTTCACCATTGCGCTTGTAGAGTCGTTCTCTTCACGATTTGTGCTTCATTCTTCAATCGGCAACTTTTAATTTCTCTCAAATCAATGGCTCCAAAACTGGCTAAACTTAATGCCATTAGAAATAAAAGGGCCCGACACAATGCGGGTCAGTCGAGTAGAACTGAAATTACACCAGATACCACCATCTCTCGATCCAACACCTACCTCTTTAAGAATCCAATTGCTCACACCAATTTCATGGGTCAATTTTCAAATCGGAAGTTATCTAATTGTTACTACTTTAATAAAGCCTCGGTTACTTTTAGATATCCCGAGGATGACAAAGTTATCGGGTATATTAATCATTGGCCCTGGGAATCCTTGTTAACTTGCGATGAACCATATAGTAAGATGATTACCAAAACCTTCTACTCCAACCTCACCTTTTCCGACGAACCCTTTCTTGTCAAATCCTATGTATGCGGGCAAGAAATTATTCTATCTCTGGAAAATGTGGCCAATTGGCTTGGTTTATCAAATGAAGGTGAAGAAACCTACCTCCTTCGAAATTGGACCGAACATGCTCTAGAACCCGCCGATCATTACAAAACCTGGTTTGATCGCCGTAATCATGGTGGTGCACCCCTCTATGCATCACATCTTCCATCTTTACATCGTTTGCTTTTTCTACTAGTTAACAACATTCTCGTACCCAAAGCAACGATCAAATCAAACATAGAGTGGGGTCCAATGTACTACATGCGACATCTCATTTCCATGGATGAAAAACGGTTCAACATTCCCTATATAATTCTCCGCCACATGATTGTTTGCTTCACAAGCTCAGTTGCTACTCTACATTTCGCTCATGTGATTCATTGCCTAATTCGCCAAAGTGGCATAACCGTCCCAAGTCATCTCATTGGTAACGAACCACTCCATTTGGTTGATGTCTTACCCAAACATGGTTGGATCAAAGGTACTTCTGACTCGGGTTTACCGATGCTCAAACCCGATGGACGACCCATCAATGATTGGATAAATGCTCCCAATGTCCAACCAAATCAATATTGGAATCCGTATGAAGAAGAATCACCGGTACATAATGAACCACCACCGGTACCACCAATGGCTCAAGGTGAAATACCTCAAGGGGCTGAAAATCAATTGGCTTGGATTATTCACCACATGCAACAATACCAATTAGCCAATACCAATGATTTTACCGCGATTAAGAATGATATTAAGATCTTGAAGGAAGATTCGCGCAAAATCCGAAACTGAGGTCTCAAAAACGCCAAAGCCATTCATGATGTCGATATCACTACCTCCGAACTTGCTCGGCGCTTTGTGCAACAATACGGTGCTTCTAGTGGTGCGACCTCTAGTGCCCCTTATATTCCTTTCGAAGACGATGACGAGGAAGATGTTGAAGATGGTGGCGATGACGAAGATGACCCCTCAGTTCTAAAATTCCCTTACTATTTAAAATTAAAATTCACTAAATGGTTGTTATGTTATGCTATCCCTTGAACTTGTTCTTTATCTTGCATGAATTAATTCTCTTTTGCTTAGGATATTTATGCTATTATTATGACTTTTTGATTTATGGTATCGATATGAATGCTTGAATTATAGTTGCATGATTAGTTATAAATTTGCTATATTACATTCATATGTTATTTGTGATGCCTTGCATAACTCTTAAATTTTATTACTCATATATTATCAAATTGAGGGGAAGTGCATATTTTTGAGGGGGAGCACTATTGCTTGTGCTATTTGATGTTAGTTTGTCTCCCTTTCGTCGATTTCCAAAAAGGGAGAGAAAATGCAAGACATGCAAAACCGATTAATTGGGAAATTAAAATTTGAGCAAAATCGATTTATGCACTTACTTGCGTTGTATGTTTTGCAAATCGTCAAAAGGGGGAGATTGTTGTTTCAAGCAATCCTTTTTTAGTCTATTTGACTAATTTGCAAAACATACAATTATTTAATTTTACGATTTTCTCTATGTTTAGAAAGAATGCAGGTTCAAGACAATTGGAATTGCAATTTATAAAGCGCTTGAACTGAAGAAACATCAAGTTATTCATCAAGAATTAGAATTGTAAATTTTATATTAAGTAAAGTAGATTTGATGTTGAAACACAGGGATAAAACGTTGGAACGGTTAACAAAACGTTCAGACGTTTTTCTATGTGAAAAATCTGGAGATTAAATCGATTAAAAGCTGGAAAAACATTATAAAACGTCCCAGACGATTGTCAAAACGTCTGGACGATTTAATTAATTTCTCAGACTTCAAAATAGCTTTTTAATCGATAAATCTCCAGAGGAAAACGTTCTGCAACGTTTGTTAAACGTCTGTGACGTTTTAGGAACTCTCACAGAAATTTGAATTTTTGAACTAAACGTTTTCTACGTTTTACAAAACGTTGGGACGTTTTATGGCAGATAGCTCGTTTGAAAGCTGCCACTATAAATAGAACCTTAGGGTTCTCCTCTTTTTCAAAATTAACCTAGCCGACCCTAATTATTTCAAAAGCAATTTTCTGTGAACAAGTTCCTCCATTGTTGTGAGAGCACAAATTTCAATATCCCTCAAAACAACCTCAAATCCACTTCACTAATCTTGAGTTAGATTAGATTAGAGTGAGCACTTGAGCGTTCATCTTGAGATTTCGAACTTAGAGACTTCGTTTTCGATTCTAGTTGGCCGTGTGACTTCCCGTTGGTTGTAAGGGCTCACCGGTTCACAAGTTGTAACCTTTCTCTTTTGGATAATAGAAAGGCGCACCGAGAAGCGGTTGCGACGCCCCGGAGACGTAGGCATTTTAAGCCGAACTCCGTTATCACTCCTTGTGTCAATTTTCTCTAAACTCTTTTACTTTATTTTATTTGCAATAATTTATATTTCGAATTTAGTGGTGCCTAAGGGACAACAGTTTTATCAATAATTTTTTTTTTTAGTTTGGTACTATATGTATTACTAAAATAAAAAAAAGTGAAAAAAGCTCACTTTGTTTATTAAAAGAGTAGAACTAGGGTGTTCTTAAGCTCACAAAGTGTCTTTGTGAGCTTAACACAAAAATCTATCGGATTGGCTTCAAGCGACGCATCCAAACCGTTGAAACCGATCTACTTTACGAGTGGTGAATTTACATATCAAATTTATAAATTTTCAAACTAATTTAATATAAAGTCAAGCAGTAAAAAAATGATGAAAAATGAACACATTAAAATTAATTGATAAACTATTTTTTTTTACCACTTGACTTTATACTAAATTAGTTTAAAAATTTATAAATTTGACATGTAAACGCATAACTAATGAAGTAGATCGATTTCAATAGTTTGCACATCGTTTGAAGCCAATTCAATAGATTTTTGAATTAAACTCATAAAGAGACTTGGTTAGCTTATGAACACTCTAGTTCTACTCTTGTTAAAAATATAGATTCGTGCGGTACAACATCTAATGCGGTACAACATCGTGCGGAACGTGTGGATTTTTAATTTTGTTAGCTTAACATCGTGCGGAACAACATCTAAAGAGACTTGGTTAGCTTAATAACAATAGATTTTTAATTTTGTTATTCACTGATTTAATGCGGTACAACATCGTGCGGAACATGTGGATTTGATGTGGCATGGATTCGTGCAGTTGATTGTGTGTTTTGCATGTGTTAGGCGGCTGCATAGCTGTATACACAGTCACATAACTCGCGAATAATTCATGTATAATTCCCTTTTTTTCCATTTACGAACTAAACACCGAATAAAATGCATGTATTATACGTTTTATTCGTGAATAAAATACGAATCACGAATTATTTGCGAATAAACGTGAAAAAAAAAATTTGAGATTTTTTTTTTGCTTTCTTGTGGTACCGAATCATTTTCAAATTATACTCGAATTATTTCTGAATCATGAATTATTTGTGAATCACAAATTTTTAACTCCGCCGAATCAAATCCGAACAAATGATTATATGGTCAAATTTGTATATCGTCCGCCACATATTTTGCATACTTGTACATACTATATAACAGTTGCATTAAACTATTTAATATACATATTATGTTAGATATTGTTAGAATCCGTTTAATACTATTGTTTCATTAGGGTCTTTGTAATTTTCAAAACTGTGTATAAGAAAAAGAGATTATTGTTGGCGAGGGTGGAGTCAAACTTTTAAGCTATAAAGATTAATCAAATAAATTTTTTATATTGTGTCTGAGAAGGAGCGAAGTCAGACTTTCAAGTTATGGAGGTTAGACGTGAATAGAGATCCATCTAATAAAATTTTCTTGCTGCAAATGTGAATCAATTTTACAATACCTATAGTATTTTACTCTAAACTATATATAAAGAGTGATGCTATGGTACTATGCATAGCGCATATTGGCCCGTGCTATGGACTCAAATTTTCAGTTTGAAAGTTCTAACAATCAATCCGAACTGTTCTATACGGTCTTCATATGAAGATTTCTTTTTTAGAAACCATAATTAAGAAAAAGAATTTACCAAACCAACTTGATTAGTTTCGCTTTTAAAAAAAATCATAAGAACAGAACTGCCATTTTGGTCCGAATTGTTTTTTATAAACTGAATTGCCATTTCGGTGCATGGTGTTTTCATGCAAAAAACTAATTTATTCTACATGAAACTTGTGAAAACACCTCGTACCGAAATGACAATTCGATACATTAACAAAAACTCCTTCGGACCGAATGGCAATTCAGTTCTTATAATTTTGTAACAACGAAACTAATCAAGTTGGTTTGGTAAATTCTTTCTTTTTAATTCTAAAAAAAATCCTCATATTCATATACTTGTAAACAAAATTTTACATTTTTTAGAATTTTTTACTATTTTTTTAGATTGGTAGAAAATCACTTGATCTGAAAATTTTGAACAATCTAAAAACAGTTTTTCTATCCATCTAAAAAAATAGTTAAAAACTTCTAAAATATGTAAAATTTAGTTTACAAGCAGGGGCAAACTAGAAAATTTTAATAGGGGTGATTGAAAATTAAAATACACAATTGTGGTGAATGAGATTTGAACCAAGACATCTCACCTACAAAATAGAGCTTCAACCACTAGACTACAACTAAACATTTATTATCTATTGAGGGTGACTGAACTATATAAAAAGTTTAAAAAAGATAAAATTCAATTAAATTTCTATATTCATAACTTTGAAATCATAGGAGTAGCTTAGCCACCTTTGCTTATGCCTTAGATCTGCCTCTGTTTACAAGTATATATTCATATAGAGACCATGTTGAGCAGTTTGAATCGACCATTATAATTTTAAAAACAAAAATATTGATATGTTGTACGGACGAATCCGCGCTATACATAGTATCATAACCTCGCTCATATATAAAATAAGACACATATACAGAAAGTTTGAACAAATTAAAAGATTGACCCCATTAATTTCATATGATAATTTTATAACCTATAATATTTTACTCTAAATTATATAGAAAATCATGCATAAATAATAAAAAAGAAAATAAATGAGATCAGTTGACCGGACTCACTTAACATGAATTCGCCCCTAATGGTTGGTATATCCGTTAAAACATTCTAAATTGTCTGTTTCCCGTCAAAATATATTAATTTTTCATTTTTCATTTCAAATTAAAGTACTTTCTTATTTATCTTTATGTTTTAAATTTAATTGATTATTTAGTTGTTGAAATACCTATTCTGCTATATTTTTCTTGAAGTAGAATTCCGCTATATTTTTATATGTTCCGTTCACTGTGATTATGCTTAGCGTTAGTCAAGAATAGAGGCGCTATCGGGTCGGGTAGGGTCCGGATACTATTATATTTGAACCCGTACTCTAAAAGTGTTCCAGTCCGAATTTCGGATCCGGATACCTATCTATCCGTAGATATTTCGGGTCCAGTCTTTCAGTTCCGGGTAGATATATACCCATAACTTGTTTATGGATTATCGGGTCTGGATCTGGAGCGGGTACATGTCGCAACTCACAAACATTTGAGAAACACTTTACATTTAAACATAATTATAATTTGTTAAACATCTCACATAATATATTATTATAATATAAATTAAAATCTGCTCCAAAATATTGAATGTGAGATAATTTTAGAAAGTAAAATATTGGAGATGGTGATTTCATTATATGGTTTCAAAATTCAAGAATAGAAAATTAATATCAATTTGTTTCAATCAGCGAAGAGAGCAATAAACCCATATCATATCCATTACAGTATCGGTTCTGGTTCGGATTCAGGTCGGATATTAAATTATTAATTTTGTAACCGTACCCACAATTTAACCGGTTATATTTTTAAACCATATCCTATTCAAATAAATCTGATCTGGTTCGGTTCCGGATCGGATCCGGTAATCGGGTAAAAGTAGCACCTCTAGTCAAGAAACCTATATATGTCCCTCTCTATCTCTGTTATTATTTTTAGTATTAATTACTCTTTGTATCTAACAAAGTGCTGACGGGTTGACATTGATTTGTACCGTCTTGGGATGAAATTGAGGTTACGAAAAGATTAACAAATTTCAATAATTATAATTTTTTATTGAATATACGATGCGATTTAAGTACAGTGTTGCAATTAATTTTTTTTATTTTAAACAAGAAACGCATTAAATCCGGGATGACGAAAGTTGCACGTGGAGATGGTGCGCATCCATATCCTCCCCGGTACCGTAAAAGATTCTCTATTACAATTCTTCTTTTACGGTTTGAGATTAACTCCCAGCCGGTTTAGGATTCGGGCTGACAGAGGGGGCAGTATTATTGGGCTTTGAGATTCGTTCCAAGTTAAAAAGAACGGTCCAGATCAAGTAATTGTAAAAGATTCCCTATTACGGTACCGGGGGTGATGTGAATTCGCAAGAAGTCTGCCCCTGGTGGAACGTCACTGCTACACCACCACCCCTTGCATGACTTACGAGTGGTTGCCCGTTGCCTGTTGGCTGTTGGCTGTTGGCTGTTGGTTGCTTTAGGTTTAGGTTATGACTGGGGCTAGCTCACGTGTATAATCAGGGAAGAGATTCCAAATTTTTGTTACAACTTACAAACAGCTGGGGTTTTAGATCTGAATCAAAATAAAATGATTTGAATTACAT
>JAJGRW010000937.1:0-78722 GCA_025461045.1 Carex parvula | reverse complement strand
TTTTTATTGTAGAAATGTGGAATAATTGTTAATTTAGTATTCTTATTAAGCTTATATTCTGTTAAAATATCTATCATTATTAATTTGCAACTGTTCCTAAATGTTAATTTTGGATATACAGAAAATAAATTGTTAAGATGTATAATATATATTAAAAATTATTAAATATCTTACAGATTAAAATTAAAATGCATTTTAGGGACGAGAATGATTGTTAAAATACGCTCTCAGACGAACCAATACAACAAAAACAATATTTTGTCAAGAATTGTCAATGCTCTTTTTTTACTTGCATGTAAAATTTTTTTATATGTTGAAAAGAGTTAAATCTTGTATAAATTTTTACCAAAAAATGTAATTATGTAAATTCCTACCTGCAGAAAAAAAAAACAGGGGCTGTATTAATTAAAACTCAACGAAACAAATTTTGTTAACAAAAATTGTGGCCCCGTGGCGAATTTTTCGGATCCGTATCCTCCCAGATACCTGACTCAAGCAAATTGAAACGGACGGTCCAGATTAATCCTATATGGGCCAAACTCAATCCGGTGTCTATGAGACTGTAGGAGGCATGTTTTAGATTCGTGCCATGTTAAAAGAACCGTCCGATTATAATTTGCTTCAGGAGCGGAGCCAGACTTTCAAGTTATGGGGGTCAAACATGATGAGGGTTAGTCATATAAAATTTGCATGCTACGAATGAGGGTCAATTACCGTATCTATATCATTTTATCATATACTATATAGAAAATCGCGTATAAGTACAAATTTTCAAAATAAATGAGAATCAATTGACTTACATTCCTTCAATGTAGCTCCGCCTCTGATTTGCTTGAGTCTGGTAACCTGAGGTGATGTGAATTATAAATTATAATCAACTTAGTGCGTGATATCAAGGATAATCACTACCAAGTACCAACACAAATTACACATAGTCTGATTCAACAGCACTCGTGTCAATTATATCACCGTCGAAATATTTTGTTAACCTTTTCAAAATGAAAGGAATCTAGTTCTTTTTATACAAACTGTAAGCATAGTTTGTTTTCTCAAAAAAAATAAAAAATTTAAGCATAGTTTGTAAACATAATATTGACTGTTCTTTTAAAAAACAAGGACATAACGCATGAATTCATCTCCATTAACCCTAATCGGTTACAGTTTTTTGGGTTTCTGAGTTAGAAACCCAGAATAAAGACGCTTATTCAAAGTCGGATATAAACTGTCTGATTGATGTCAAAAATTATGGGTCATTATGGGTCATTTAAATTTATTAAATCCTATATTGCTTGTAGAAATCTCATCACCAAATCTTTGAATTCAGCATTGGATAAAACCAATTCCATAATATATAGATTGAAAATGGCAATCAGATCACATCCATATCTACTATAATTTTGTAACATAATGTTTGGTAATAGACAAAAGTAAATAAATAATAAACTACTTTTTTTATCATCTTTCACATGGAATATAAGTTTTATTTCTTACTCAACTATATTTTCTATTAAACATAGTTACATAAATTTTTTTTTCTTGACCCTCCATCTGATTTTAGATGTAGGGTTTATTTTCCGAATTCACATCACCTTAGGTTACCTGACTCAAGCAAATTACGATTCGGACGGCTCATTTAACATGACACAAATCTCAAAACAGAACTCCAATAGTCTCAATAGGCACCGGATTGAGTTTGGCCCAGATAAATTAATCTGGTGTTACCCTTAAGGCACCGCTAATACTTAAAAAACTGAAAATAATCGCAAGTAAAATAAGTAGATGAGTTTATAGAACTTGACACGCGGGATGATAACGGAGTTTGGCGTAAAATGCCTACGTCTCCGGGCGGTCGCAACCATTTTTCGGTGCGTCTTTCTATTACCCAACAAGAAAGGTTATAACTTGTGAACCGGTGAACCCTTACAACCAAATCGTTATAACGTTGGCAATTGATTTTTTCAGCGCTTTTTCACACATCCAAATCGTTATAACATTTGGCAAACGTTTACGAACGTTTGTCCCTGTAAAACAACATCAAAAACACTTTACCAAGTTTATAATTTTACAATTTAAATTCTTGATAAATGTCTTGATGATTTCTTCGGTTCAACTAATTTATATTGTAATTCCAATTATTTTGAACCTGCATAATTTATAAAACAGAGAAAATCGTAAAATTCAATAATTGTATGTTTTATAATTAGTTAAATAGACGAAAAAGAGAATTACTTGAAACAACAATCTGGGCGGGCCGTTGCAATTTGCTTGAGTCAGATACCTAGGAGGATATCTGTCCTTATTTTCCTCTCTCTAATTAGTCTCTAATAATGACATGTTTTTGACAGAATAGAAATAGGAGATTTAAAGAAATTGAAGGACACAGCAATTGCCACTTGCCAGGACAGAAATTTGTTTAAACTATTTTTTTGTACAATTTGTTTAGTTGGCCCAACCAACTAATCAATCTGACTCTCTAGTCACATTCCCACAGTCTCCATCTCTTGTTTAAAAAAAGCAAAAAAACACCAATTTGCTCATACACTATTTGTTCTCATATATTATTAATGGTTCATTAACTAGACATAACACCTGCTTCTCTCGTTCTTAAATTTGTATTTGAGAAATAATTGCAACGAAAGATGAGATATTAACATAGATATGGTCACCCAACTTCTCAAATTAATTATATAAACTATGCACAAGTTTGTACGGGATTGAAGGGTAGCAGTCAAGAATACGACTCTGTTGTTATTCTAATGGAAAAACAGGGTCCTATTTTTCGATCCCAACCATCAAATTCATTGAGATTCGTGCATAAAAAAAAAATTTTATCGAGATACGCGAATGGAAAATTTTAAATGGCTGGGATCGGAAAAGCAGAACTCTATTTTCTTTTAGAATAATAGCAGAGTTCATTCCAGCAGTCAGAACTTTAATTTTGAAATAGAAAAGGGATCCAACTTTTATAGTCATTAATGTGAAATGTGTCAAATGTTTATTCGTGCTTAAATTAATAAATGCAAAATGCTAGATATATTTTAAATCATCTCAGTTATATACATATAAAATTATAAAAAAATTTAATTCATTTCAATAGCTATCAAGAGGGGATTAAATCTTCAAAATTTGGTCAGTTTGATGTATATCAAAAGAAAATTGAAATGATATAATTTTTTATGTATGCTTATAACATGGTATATGCAAAATATCAAACTAATTAGTTTTATTGTTTCCTAGTTTAAGAAAAAAATTATGTAAGATTTAATTTTCAGAATATCTATGTGACACTTATTATAACAACGGTGAATCTCTCTAGAAAATAAAATAAACCTAGAAAAATTGCTCCAGTCTATGATTGAATCCATGCCAACCCTAAATATATTAGGTCACCTAATCCTATTAATGATTGAAGAAAAAAGATGGAGCTCCTGATTAAAGTATTGTCAGAGCAGGTGGGTGAAAACCCTTGGAAATTTCAGAGCCTTATTTATCTGATTATCTCAGATCAGGCGGTTCAGGTTGGATTCATCCCAATCGTTCAATCTGCAACAGACGATTACAAAACAATTACAGAGTAAATATATCGACAGAGCAGTTTTTGCTTCATGCAGTGCATAAACAATAGAGTCTAAAACTGCATGAACTAAAACTGTTGCGCCAATATCTTTACGGCAAATCAATTAGGCTCTCTTGCTTGGCCATTTGGACAAACAATTTTTTTAGAAACCATATATAAAAAAAATTTACCAAACTAATTTGATTGGTTTCGTTTTTATAAAAACCATAAGAACCGAAATGACATTTCAGACCAAACTATTTTTTTTTCTATACTGAATTGCCATTTCGGCCTGTGGTAGTTTTACAATTTTTCAGCCCACAACTACGCGATTTTTTTTCTGTGAAACTACCTCGGATCGAAATGACAATTCGATACGTAAAAAGAAAATCTCTTCTGATCGAAATACCATTTCGATTCTTGTGATTTTTGTAAAATGAAACTAAATCAAATTGGTTTGATAATTTTTTATTTATTTATGGTTTCCTAAAAAAAATTATTGAACAAAGGGGTCCGTATTTTTAAGAAGTGGGTTTGAATCAGTATTTTATTATTACGACAAAAAACATTCGTGAAAATTAGAGCGCAAGTCGCCAAAGTAGGCAAGTGGGAGCGCACTTGAGAGTAGGTCCAATGGGCATCCGACCTACTTTGGTTCGATGGATTTAATCACCGTTGATTTGATTTACGATTTGTGCGGAACGCTTTAAAATTCGTACATATCTGTTTTAATTTCGTGCGCGCAATCTTAAATTAGATCGGACGGTCATCATTCTCGTTGAACCTAAAAGTAGGTCCGATGGGCATCGGACCTACTCCGTTCTCGTGGGAGCTCGCCTGATTAAAGCGTAACTGACAACATCCGCCATTTAAAATGGTTGTTCATGAGGGTATTTCTGGAATTCCAAGTCTTCTCTCTTACCATATTCTCGTCCACTTCTAGATAATGGAAAACTTCCGTGGAACTGATCCACGGGAAAATTTGCACCAAAAATATCTAATAATAAGAAAGGTCGAAATAAAATTAAAAAAATGACTAAAGGAATTTAAATTCGTAAGCACAAAGCAACATGCTATTTATTAGTATTAATTAAAATCCAATACATTTCTTTTATGGATTGATTACAAAATTTTCACTTCAAATGAAGTATTAAGTTTTAATTAATCGCTGAAGGTCTTTATTTTAGCGTAAAAATTTTGGTTCGTTAATTCTAAACCAAGCGCAGGGAAAAAAACTCCCGTCTTATATTCATCAGTCGCGGTAAATATTGAACGCTCCAGCAACACCGGGCTCAAGTACACCTCGAAACACTCAATTAACACTGTAAAGCGGGCCCCATTCTAGAAAACAATGAAACTGGAGCAGCGAACCTTTATCCTAATCTCTCCCACCATCCGCTATTTGTCTGTATCCTCTCCTGGGCCTCAACTGATAAAACAACAAAGAGAACTTGGAAGTGGGAAAAGAGAAAGGGAAAGGTAGAAATGGTGGGTGACTTTATGGTGTGCGTAGACCGTATCATTGCCTCTGCTTGCTTCGATGCCTCCGGCGCCGGAGAAACCGGTGCTCAGGCGGTGGACGAGACAGGCGAGGAGAACAAGAGCAGGATAAGCGCCGAGAAGAAGAGGAATAGCGGTAAGAGCAAGAACAAGGCGGGAGGGGAGGTGGTAGAGTGTAGGATATGCCAGGAGGAAGGAGAGGAGAGCGATATGGAGTCACCTTGCGCATGTACTGGCACTCTAAAGGTAAACTTCTCTCTCTGTGCACGTCTGTTGTGTGTTCGTGTGCAGTGTGCTTTTTTATTGTGGAGGAAACCTCTTTTTGCTTTGTATATTTTTATTGTATTGAATTTCTTTACTTACGCTGGGGAAGACAAAGCACTCTTTTGTTTGGGAATAAGCAAAATTGAAATAAGGGGTCTGATTTCAGTGATAACTGTTTCACCTACACTTTATTTGGATGATTCTGTTTTTGTTCTAAATTCCTTAGTAGTTGAGCGCTGTTTTGGCTTTGGTTATTTGGCTTAGATAAGGCCGTGTTAGAGTGTCGCCAAAGAACAAGGATTGCTGTGTCGAGGGGAAAGGCTGAATTCTAATTTCTAATTCCTTATTTCTTCTATGCTTAATTGGTTGAGCAACAATTCAACAACACATATTCCGTACCTTATTCCAACCAGTTCTGACAAGTGACAATTTTAGAAAATCTGTAAGAATCCGCAGAACTGATTTGATATCCCCAATTTTGTATGTAAGATCCAGTGCTTGATAATTATTTTGGCTACTTCAATTAATCTAATATTGAAGTTTGCTTTTCATTAGGCTAGTTGTAAAGTAAAAACTTTTTTGGCATTGCATGCGTGTATAAAGAAGTAATTAGTGCTTATTTTTTAAGTCCCTAGCTTTTGGTTCTGTCTTTTTTTGCCCTTTAAGTATGAAATAGAACAAGTGATTTGGTCAATTCTGTATTGCTTCCTTCACTTTTGACTTTTTTGAGAACTTTTGGTAGGTAATGTTAATGTGCTTCCTTTTATTAATCAGCTATGCTATTTAGCTGCTCCTTATTAGTCTTTATATTCAGCTGTTATCCTTGGTTTGAGGAAACTCTTTGCAAATTACACCCAGTATTTCATTAGTATTTGCATATAACACCTCAAATTATCTTTGTTACCCCTGACCTCCAAAATTTTAAGTTTACAAGTGACACAACTGCTGATTGTTAGCAATTAAATATGTTAATTCCATTAAACCTGGCCAACATAGTGATCTTCCCATCCCCTCTAACTTCTCCTTGCTACATCAAACAAATAGACAGATTTTTGTTTCCAGTTTACAAGAATGAAGAGATTTTGAAAGAAATATCTCGAAGCATTTTAGTCAATTTTCAATTTTTCTAATTGACAGTAATATGGACATATTAACCCAAAGATAAATCTGAAAATAAAAAAATGATAATTAGAAAATTCTTTGCACACTGAATTCTTGGTAGTGGTTGATCTGTTTTGGAACCTCTGTTTGTGCCTTTGTTAACTTACCATCATTTTAGCAGTTGGGAGCTGTTTTGTTAACAAATTTAGAAAATATTCAACTGTAGTTGCTAATAATAAGTTTAATGCCAGGTGTGGTATGCAAATAGGCCAAAAAATGTGTTGTATTTTTAAAATGAAAAAAGTTAGAAAGAAAATACTCTATTTGATCACTTGTGTTTAAATGGTGTATATGAATGAATGAGTCTGAAAGAATATTTTCACAACTCAAATTTGGGTTTTGCAGTTTGCGCATAGGAAATGCATCCAGAGATGGTGTAACAAGAAAGGAGGCATCACATGTGAGATTTGCAACCAGGTTCTTTACTTTGCCTATTCTCAGTATATCCCCCAAATACAATTCCTTTGGGACAGTGTCTTTATAGTTTGATTAATAAGTTTTATCTATCAGCACTATAGTTGATTTTTATGGACTGCACAATTTGATTTCAACATTCAAATTTAAACATCAGTCAACTACAACGAAATTAAATAGCCTTGACCCAATTGAATTAAATATGACTAAAATGATTGGATTTCTTAATATGTTTCTTGCACCTAATCCCTCTTGTCATGATCATTTGTTTTCTATTCTTTTGAGCAGATCTATACACCAAATTACTCAATCCCTCCTCCAGTAAGAACTTGTTCTGACATGTTGGCTATTGATATCAGGTAGATAATAGCTTCTTTGCTTTTGGTAATTACAACAAACTTTTTACTGCATATCCACTTACTACTTCCAGTGTCTTATGCACCCACTTCTTTGATAATTTGCAATTAGTACCCAACCCAACCACCAAAACCTAGGTAGAGGAAGTCAAAATAAGTAATTTAACTTGCTGCTTGCTTGTGGCAAGTCATCCAAATCCTCTTTAACAATTTGGAATCCAACATTAGAATATATCTTTGTATATTTTCAAATTGTACTTGAAAACAACTAAACTATTATTTGTTATGAAGTTGTCAATATTATCTGAGTGTACTGGCAACATTACACTGAGCTCATGGTTAGGTGATAGTAGGAGAAAGTTGCATATTATTTGCAAATACGATAAATTCTCTGATATTCTTCGTATAAAAACTATTCGTTCCACTATTGCCATTAATTTGTAAATAATCTGTGGCTTTCCTTTTTATTTATTTATAATCTCTTCGACTGTCAGACAAAGCTGGGGCCCACGTGTTGGTGACCGAGATTCCCACTTCCTTGCAATTGCTGTTGCAGAGCAGGAGTTGCTGCAAGCTGAGTATGAAGATTATGCTGCCAGTTCTAACACTGTAGCATGCTGCCGCACTGTTGCTCTCATTGTATGTTCTAGCAAAATTTTGCGTCATTATATTCTTCCATTCCACTAGAATTTTATTAGCAGCATATTGTTTTTTTCTTTATTTATAAGTACCAAGACACATCTCATTATGCGCGATACACATTTTTCAAAATGCCCATGGATTGTTAACAAGTATTTTAGTTAGATTACTAAGTAAATAATAATCTTCACAGACAGTTGGAGTGATACTCCCAAGTAACCAGAGTGATACTTCCCAGTCGATAATAATCTTCTAATTTTGCATACTGCAAAGTTTCCTATAAATACCTTCTTTATGCCCTACTAATGTTTGAATTATTCTCTCTTATAAACAGCTGATGCTACTACTGCTTGTTCGCCATATGCTGCTGATCACAAGAGATATTGCTGCGTTACAGGATGTATCAGCTCTATTTAATGTAAGAAATAGTTTATGATTTCATAGAATCATTGGTGTCTAATATGTTTATTGGATTCAATGTTCAAGTGTGTTATTTTTATTTTTATTTTCAGGCGTCTCTTCAATTTGCAGGCTTCTTCCTGCCATGTTATGTAATAGCACGCTCGTGCTACATTGTGCAAAGCAGGAGGAGAAGACAGGTAATTTCAATGGTAAAAATTATATCCCCCTTTTGATCTCATTGAACTACTATTTATTGTTAGCACGCCAGAGCATATTTTTTGTTATCTTTGTCAAACTGAGTTTAAAACTTATTATAGTACCACAGATGAGCCCACAAAATAAGCGCACTATGAAACAAATAGGTGAAAAATATTCCACTGATGCCAATAGTTGATTTTGACTGAATTCCTATTTAATTTCTATCATGCAGGCTTGACGGTTCTCTTAACCGTGTAATTTAGTCCGGAATTTGGGGGACGCTCTATTTACTAGTATGCTGCAAAGCTATTCTCGAGTTACGCTTCCTAGGAGCCCCAATTTAACATCGGTAAAAGTAGTAAAGAGTACTAAATGGAGCTCCTGGAGAAGTATAGGTGTAGCTCTCCTCTCATTGGTGTTTCTCTGTTTAAAGTTGTAAATATGAGAATTCATCTCCATGTTTTCTCCTTAAAGGAGGGCATTTTATGTTCGAATTTTAATTATAAATCAACAATGCCAATTGTCTCTTGTGATTTGTCTGCATAAAGTTTTCAAGTGATGAATGCAGTTGGCTTTGACTCGGGGTTATACAAGGAAAGATAGCTGGACCCTTTTATCCTTTGGTGTTGAATAACAAGCAATCCAAGCACCTCTAAAAGGTAAATGCATTTCAACAAGATCTTGGTTCCATCTTATCCTCTCCGTGAAAAAGGACAAACGATTAGGTTCTTGTTCCCATCTTTTTTCTATTATTAACTTCCACTTTAATTTAGAACTAAATAATGCATGTTGGTGGAACATAGTACTTGTTAGTTGTGACAACTCTTGGGCAAAGGTTTCATCAGTAAACGTCTCATTCATCTTCCAACAAATAAAATTTGTGCTAGGAAAATCGTCCTTCGAAACCGTGAACTGTAAACACAACAGAACAACGCAACATGTCCGAGCAGTCTACACTTCATAATCTCTTTTGTTCAAAACACGAACATTGACAACAAAATAAATGAACCCTGAAACTTAACGGTTGCCATCTGCTATAACAACATTATACTCTATAATAAGCTTATAATTCTTCTATCAATAACATTCAGAAAAAAACACATAAATAACATCAAAAGCAACAAACCCACCACAACAACGAATAATTGTTGCAATAAAATTCTAGTGATATTCACAATACTACGTCGTACATTGGGTATCTGCATGACTGTATTTGTTCCACAAGGAGGGATCTAGTTACCGCAATTTTGAGTTACAACAAAGTTACCACAATCATTTTTTACATTTTCAAATTTCAAATCGTCAATCTAAACCGTTCAACATAATCTCCACAATAAAATGTGCTTCCAGATTAAATTTTACATTTTTTTGAATTTTTTTACTATTTATTAAATATTTTACAAAAACTAGTTAAATTTAGACCATTGAATTTTATACCCATCTTAATAAATAGTAAAAAAATTAAAAAAAATGTAAAATTTGATTTGAAGCACATTTTATTGTGGAGATCACGTTGAATGGTTTGGATCGACGATTTGGAATTTGAAAATGTAGATGGTTGTGGTAACTTTATTATAACCCAAAATTGTGGTAACTAGACCCCTCCTCTTGTTCCATTCGTGTGATTGATTTTTTTTTTTTTTTTTGGCATTCTTCAAGAAACATATATGGTCATTCGAACAATCTTCTGATGTCCTAATATTTAAGCAAAGTTCACAAAATATTACACCAGTTGAGCACCTTTGCCCAGAGACCTGTGTTGTTAGTAACATCCTCAGGAAAGAGTGGCCTGTTTTACTAGGCTGGTTTCACTAAAAAGTACAACGGTAGAAGCAATACATGTTTTCTGGATAAAAAGTTCTCATATGTTACATTAAAATTTCTTGCAACACCTTAAACAATCTCATCACAAAGGAAATGGATAAAAGGAACATTTCTCAGCTATCAGCCACACTAGGCTTCACCTTCTCTTTGAGAAATTGCCGTATGTGGTCCCGCTTCCAGTTGTCAATTCTATGCATGTCAAACAGAAATGATATTACAACAGTTATCTATGCAAGTTGCAGAACAATAAACTATTTGCACCAATATCTAAACAGAGAAATGACCATAATACCACTGATTTTAGTGCTGGTAACAATTGGCATAAAGGTCCTCTGATATGTAACAATCAATAAAAGTACATGTCAAAAAGCCACTTTATGGTTTTATGGGTTAAAGATAGTTCACCTCAAAAAGCCCAGATCTACTTCCATGTGATTGAACAATTTGCATGTGATTGAACAATTTGTAAACAAGTCAAACGTATAATTCCAAAGAATACATAAAGATTGAAACCAGTGATGGCCAAACTACAATTCCAAAGAATGCAATTGCCATAAGCAACAGAATAAATGCAACTGTTACATAAAAAATAGAATTACACCAAAGTATTGGTAACTAACCGAATGGTTTCCTTATGGTGGCCATCAGAGTCGAGCATGATAAGTTTAGGTGGAGAGGAAAAAGCATACTGGACTCTGACATAAGCAAAGTCATCCTTATCTTCTTCGATAAATGCAACTATTTCAGGATAGAATCCCATCTTTCTCATGCACACTTCTAATATTGCACCAGAAAATGTGGCCTGCCATTACAAACAGTACAATTCCGTCTGTGAAGTTTTATAATTCATGCCACCCTTCTTTAGACAGAACTAAGAATTGGAGGTCTCAAATGTTATACCAAAAAGTTCTATTAAAACATAATCTCAAACTCGCTTCATAAACATTGTTGAAGACTAGATTGTTAAATCTTTATAAGGGAAGTTCTCAATCTATGATATATTTTGTTTGCTAAGGAAAACAATATAAAGTCCCATCTATGGTCTCATTTTATGACGAAAAGGTTTAATAGATTTCAGCTTTAAACTTAAAAAAGTCAAAATTGAAGGCATATATTATAAGTCCTCAGTTACAAAAGCCCAACTAAACAAAGCAGCAGACAGCCGAACAACAAAGAAAATGCTTCTTGACTCTATGAGACAAAAGTATTTGACGTCAAATAAGCATAATATAAGACCAACAACATACGCTACAAGGAGTACAACCCCGCCTGTTTACATACCTGATACCATAAATGACCCGGCAGGTACAATACAAAATGTGAAAGTGTTACACAAACTTCAACAATTTCTTTGCAAAAAACATAATTGATACTTGTATCCAATTATCAAAATCATATAATGCAAAAATTCTCAAGCCAAAGGAAAATCTAGGTAAGCATTTTGTTGAACTCAGGCAGGCAATATAATAATATTGCACTGACTGCCCACATTTGGAAACCTGTTCCAATACAATATTTATAATCTATGTACTATATGTATGCTGATTATCATGCTCTGGAACTATAGCTTAGTGTACTTACCTTACTTAAAGAGTTGTCAGAATCCTCTGAGCAACATTTGCGGCAATCTGAAACCAATTCTGAAATCAAAGCATCAGGACATAATTATTAGTATATAAATTATAATGTCACTGCCTTAATACATGATTCCTACTAAAATTCATCATTAACTGGTGCTAATCCTTCTTGGTGACACCGGATAACGCTACTTTCAGAAGTCAAACGACAAACTAAATTCATTTAGCTTAATCCATATCAATTATCCTACATGCATATAAATGATCATTCTGTTTCGTGGTAAATTTTATACTTTTTAAGAGAGTCCAACAACACAGCACCATGCTTGTTCCCATCTGCTAATCTTTCAAGAAATTCGATCTTTAATCAAAAGGAAGGAAAAATGGATTGCTTTTTTTTAGTTTAATTAGATAGTGAGGCTCCGCATTTATTCAACAATTTTGATTGATTATGTAACTTAAGTATTCTGTTATAATATAGTAGTATCTGGTAAAATCGAGGCAGCAGAACAGGATATAGCAAGGCATCGAGGAACAGTACATAGTAGGATTTCAATAGCGACCGAAGCAGTAGCAGACGATTTAGTAATTGGCGCAATCAAAATTAGGGCAGTTTAGCAGTTTTTACCAATAGCAGCCAATTTAGCAGGGTATCGACAATTTAGTAAATAATTTAGTCATATAGCAGATAATTTAGATAATCAGCTGCCATGAATGCACTGTTCTCTAATTTAAACCTTTGACATATAATACCTTTTTCCATTTTTATTAAATTGGTAAAACCAGGATGTGTGATGCTAATGAGCCTTTAGATGGGTCTAGGATTAGACTTCATCAAGAGAAAGAAAGGGAGTAGATGGAGAGTTAACAAAGAAAGAAGTGATTTATCATTTAAGGGGCATGCAGAATCTCGCAATATGAAACAGAAATACATTTAAGTTTTATTTCATGATTACATTGGATTATTTAATGGATTTAACAAAATGACTAACGAAGAAGCTATCTAAAATAAATTTTCAGATTAGACAACAACAAAATCAAACTATGGTAACTTTCTTAGACAAACTTATCTTGTTAGAAACCTTGATCAATATTCCCTACCAATCCAAGTTTATATAGCATGGAACAAGCAAGCGCCAAATTCAGCAAAACCTATTTCTTTATAACAATAACAGATCCAGCCAGAACACTTAGGACTGACTCCGGTTGGGTTTCATTTCTAGCCTAACCCAACTTGTTTGAAACTAAAGGCTTGGTTGTTGTTGTTTGTTGGACTCGGACTTGGCCTTAAAATTTATGAATAACATCAAAGTGAGAAACAACACTGATTAATTTTAAGTGCCGGAGTTTGACCGATAAAAAATCACTAAACAGCCCATTAGTATAGTAAGGTATCAGTATGGTACCAATAAGATCAAGCCTAGCAACAGTTAGTACCAGCCAAAATTTCCGCACATCAACCAAAACTGCAATCGTCTAATCTTATTTATGACCAAAACAAACTTACAGCAGCTACTTTTCTACTCCAACAGTATCTTTTTAACTACAATCTATAAGCCATCAAGAAGCCCCTTAAAACAGCTTATTCATTACACAACAATCACATAAAATTAACTACTTAATTGCCAGTAAGACATTCCCTTATGCAAAAAATAACAGAAAACTAGTGTACCTTCATCTTTGACGTACTCGGCGAAGGTGTTGCAATCGGAGCAAAGCGCGAGGCCCGTGAAACCCAGATCCTCGCAGTGCTTCGCACTAAGCCGATCACTAACTGCCAGAGAGAGAACGAGGCCAGACAGTAAGATTAGAGATCGTAAAGCAATTGAGCGAACCATGATCTCACCAAAAAAATTTCCTTCCTATTGATTTATGCTAAATAGGAATTTCCACCGGAGTCGTTGCAGCCAGGTGATGAAGAGCCGACAATGGGAAGAAGATCTGAAAATTGACAGAGCCGACAACGGGCCCAGACTAAATGGGCCTTTTTTCCGGTCCAAAATAACCACCCTTCAAATAGCCATCACGGGCTATTTTTCGTTTCATATTTCTTTAATTACATAGCTTCAATCATTTTTGAATCTCAGAAAAGCGAGTTAAAATAAAAATTTTGAATCGCAAATGGTTGCGCGCCATGCTCTCATTGTTGATCCAATGTGTAGAATAAGCTACTCCAAATAATTTATGGGGAATTATATTTTTGAACGAAACAAGATACCAGTGTATTTCACATAAATCTGTTTTAAAACCATTCAACCATGACCCAATTGTTCGAAAAAACATATTAATAACAAGAAGCAAAGGTCCTCGTATAAATCAATTTTCTGAAGTACCATAGTTAAACATTAAATAATTCAGCGTTGAAATATAAAACAAAATTCATTTCTCAAGCTGCTTTATTGAGACTCAAAATATAACAGCCACGGTATAATAACTAACACTTCTGAGATATCAAAAAGATACAAATATGCCCTCCATAGCAATAGCCATAACAACAAGAAAATTTTCAACATTCTCTTGGTCCAGACATAAAATACAACAGAAAGGCAAAATTAGTTAAAAAGGAAAAGTAAATAAATTAAAACTACTGAACACAACAACTGACAAATAATCTTATGCACTCTGAATGAGCGTCAGGACTTCTTCCTCGGTTGGTAGTGAAGGTATCGCTCCCTTTTTTGTGGTTGCGATTGCACCGACTCCATTAGCAAATCTCAGAACCTCACGCAACTTCTTCTCATCCTGAAATTCATAATTCAGATTATAATATTAGAGACTTCAATGTAATCTTACGAGATAACAGGGCACTCCACCTTCAACACAACAAAGCACAAAACATGACCTATCACAGATATCATGCAAAACAGGAAGTATTTCTGTTGAAATTAATGTTTTAGTTTGGGAAATAGTAAAATAATTAATTGGTCAATTAGTCAAATATTTGAGTTAATGTATTTTGTGTTTTCTAGATAAATTAAATGTTTGGGTTTTCTAGAGTCATATTGGAATGTGCAATTCATGCACTTGATACTTGTGTCATAATAAATGTTATTTATGTTCTAGGATATCTAAGAGGCATCATGTAACCTATAAATAGATGAGTTATTATTTGTAATATGTAAGAGAGGAAAAATATCAATATAGTATGAAAATTTATGTTACCCTTCTTCTCCTTACTGTTTCTCTCTTCCACTAAATATAAAATATAAAACAAAACAACAAAAGGCCAGGCCAACAATTTCATCATACTAAAATAATATTAGAGAACTGAGCTATCCCATCTCCCTAATATATTCAAAAATAACAGACTGGAGTTTCTACCCCCACTTCGCTCTCTGTTGAGAAAAGCAGAGTTGTCGATGGAGATCATATGAATAATCTTGGCTGGTATGAATAATAATTCTCATATTTCATTTCATGGGGTGTATGCTTTCTAGTACTGCAAGGTCATGTTGTTACCTTGAAGTTTCTAAATTTACAGTGTACATGTGGAAGTGTCCTTAATAATCACAAGTATAATTTCAGCTGAAATACCCACTTGGAAAGCCGAAAGATCTTGTACAAGCTTTGAGACCATGGCCCCAACAAAAGCATCTCCTGCCCCAGTTGTATCAACATGTTTCACTTTGAAGGAATCCACTGTTCCTCTGAAATCCTGAAATATCCATTAAAAGACAGGTGTTAAACACCAACAATGCCAAAGAAGCTTTGCAAATTAGTGAATTACATACTATCTCTCTATACTTCAATCCAATGCCCGACAATTTTCGCATTCCAAATATGTAACTTTTGTTTTTTCCAATTCCATTTGAGCTTAAATCCCTGAGTTTGTATTTAAGAAGTATTGAATCGGCAGGAGGACGCAACTTGCAACTTGCAACTTTAGACTAATTGGTTTGAGGCATTTTGTGAAGCAAGGTAAAAGATACAAGGCCAATCTGGCCTTTTAATTTTTTTTCTCAAATAAGTATTGGTAGTTCAAAATTATTTGCAGATAAGCCATACCATTGTCTTGTTGATTTCAAACATTGCAATGTGGTTGCAAAGTGAACACAGATAAGGAGCACAAAAGAAATAATATTAACTAAAAACAAATAAATTGTCAGAGGAATGCCCAAAGGCCAAAGCTCAAAAAGAGTGGAATAAGACTTGTGAAAGGTACAGATAAATTTGGGTAAAAGAAAAAGCAAAAAAAAAAAAAAAAACCCGCCCCTGAAAAAGTACACTACCATAGCTAGCAAATGCTCCATAAATTTGGGTAAAAGATGTTTAGAAAGCTTCCCAAATATCCAAAATGGCTAATGTTAATGTAGTCTACATTAAATACTGTGTTAAATATAGTACAATCCAATTGAAAATCCACTGTCATAATGAATGAAGTTATTAAGATAATTAACCAATAAACTTTTGCCTCAATAGCAAAGGCATTATTTTATGCATATGTTAACAAGACCCATATAACATTTACCTTAGTATAATACTTGCAACCCTTCCCACCAGTAGTCACGAGCAAGAGCTTGAGATGGTCATGCCAGAGTTTCATGACAACCTCATCCTCAACCGAGCTTTCTCCAGTCAAGAACTCGACCTCATCCTTACTGACCTTGATGATGTCAGCCTGGTCCCAGATGCTCAAGATCTGTTTACGTGCCACCTCAGCTGATGGCCAGAGTGGCAAACGCAGGTTCGGGTCATAGGAGAGGAGTGCGCCAGCTTCCTTGGCTACCTCCATTGCACGTAGGTGCGCTGTTCGGCATGGCTCAGCTATCAGGCTTATTGAGCCGTAGTGAAACACCGCCGCCTGCAAAAGGGAGATAAAATAGTGGTTCAGCATTAAGACTTAAGTGATGACAATTTAGGGGTTTTTTACAAGTTAAATCGGCAGGAGTTTTTTTTAGAAGTATTGAATCGGCAGTAGTTTTTTTTATTTATGCAAATTCAGCATCTCCCTCTACATGCCTGAAAAAACATCAAATGCTTCAATGCATTTTCAATCTTTTCCCAAGGGTGCATATTCTCAACACCCAAAAGTAGATCACGACTTAATGATATTGCAGAGAATTCTTTTGAAATTATTGAATTAACAGAGAACGAGTAAACAACAACTCAGTTTGATCTTATTTGGTGCCTATTTGTAAAAAAACAAATGATAACTTAACAAAAACCCATTTCATGGAAGTTCAATATTTAGGTAGTAGGTTGAGGACAAACCCAATTAAGTAGCATTCCTTTTTAACGCATGAAAATCTTATCTTTTGCAAGGATGAAGAGTGAGGCTATGGTGCTATGCATAGCACGGATGGGGTCCGTGCTACGGCTCAAAATTTGACTTTTCAAAATCGTAACGGTCGATCCGAACCGTTCAACATGATTATAAAATGAATATGTACTTGCAAACCAAATTTTACATTTTTCCGAATTTTTTTACTATTTTTTCGAAAATCACTTGATTTGAACACTGTGGACCATCCAAAAACAACATATCTAAAAAAATAGTAAAAAAATTCGGAAAAATGTAAAATTTGGTTTGCATGTACATATTCATTTTATAATCATGTTGAACGGTTCGGATCGACCGTTACGATTTTGAAAAGTCAAATTTTGAGCCGTAGCACGGACCCCATCCGTGCTATGCATAGCACCATAGCCTCACTCAAGGATGAATATGGTTGCAATCCCAAAAAGTTTTTTTTTTTTGGGGCCGAAATTGCCCGTAGGCTGTCATTAAGACCAAGATTTAGTACAACGCAGGTTGCATAAAAAACAAGCGTACATCAGACATCATAGAATAAGAGAGCACATAAAACCCAAAACTAAAACCGTATGTACGTTCTGCCTTTGCTAAAGTGGTGGGCCAGTTTATTTCGTCCCCGTCAAAGATAGGATATATGAAACTGAAAACCTGCGAGAAAAGGATCCAAACTACAAAAGCCCAGTTGCGGCCCACGAAAGAGGCACTCCTGATTTCAGTAACAGTGGTCTGGGAGAAGATATGACATAGACACGTGTCCGAACACGTAACATGCTCACCGCATTGAGATTACATGTGTTTGTGTGGAGTCCGATCCTCTCCAGTTGAAACATAACTGCAGCTTTCAGTACTTCTTCTCCGTTGAAGGATTTGTGTTTTACTGTTGCCATACACACCGAGTTCGACAGCCCATATAGGAGAAAGGAAGGAATCCAGGCCTGGTTCAGATATCTGGAAGAAAAACAAGCGGGCGCAGCAGCCCATGGAAACTCCTCTGTTACGGTGCAGCAGTCCAAGGAGAAGGCTGAAGAACACACAAGAGATGAAAGAGATGAGAAGGCAAGGAGACTGGAAAAGTGGGATCCATATCCTCGACGGTACCGTAAAAGATTCCCTATTACAATACTTGTTTTACGGTTTGAGATTAACTCTCAGCCGGTTTGGGATTCGTGCTGACTGAGGGGGCCGTATTATTGGGCTTTGAGATTCGTGCCAAGTTAAAAGAACGGTCCAGATCAAGTAATTGTAAAAGATTCCCTATTACGGTATTGCACTGGATGTGAATGAGGTGAACTAGAAAATGAGACAGCAAGATGGTAACTTTTCTGTAGCACAAGAACACAGCAAGCTTTGTCTTTTGAGATGCAAGTAGTCAAGTAGATCTGTTTGATTTAGTCTCATGATGCATGCATTTAAGGGAAATTTTCTAGTGTGCCCATATAAACTTTTGAAATAGCCAATTTCTCCATAATTTCATCATTTAAATATTCCTCCGTCAAAAGAGAAAAAAATAGCATACATCCATAATACAGAGAATTTCCTAAAAACAAAAAAAATACGTAGGAGGCGCAAATCTCGCGATAGAAATCAAGTCTTTTCAAAGAACCACAACCCAAAATTGAACACATTGTGCAAGATTCTACACTAAATCTCAAAAAGAAAATCACAGAACAGAACAACACCAACCTTTCTGATGATGTCGAGGTTGAGCTCCTTCTCCGTTAGAAGCATATCAGCGCTGGGATTTCTATAGAACATAAATTCTCTCTCGCCATCGGCTCTCAGAGTCACAAACGCCAGAGCTGTTCTCGCGCCGGAATCAAACACCACACCAGCATCTGTTACGCCATTCTGGCGCAGGATCGCGGCAAGCATGCGACCGAATTCGTCATCTCCAAGCTTTCCGATGAAGGCGGAGCGACCTCCCAGCCGAGAGACGGCGATGGCGACGTTGGCCGGACCACCGCCGGGCGCCTGGAGGAAACCAGGTGCCTCAGCGAGGGACACACCGGAGACAGTCGGGACAAAATCAATCAACATCTCTCCCAAGCTTACTACCAAGTTCGAGTCGGCCATGGTAGAAATGGAGAGGTAGGAGAGTAGAAGGTTTCAGAAACAGAGAGGTGGCAGGAGAGAAAATATTTATGATAAAAAAATGAATAACATTAACACTGCCTCCGGTCCAAACTGATTTGATTTCTTTTATTCAAAAAGGTAGCTGGGAGGATACGGATACTATCCTCCGTACCTTACTCAAACGACGGCCCAGATTTATTCTTAGTCAGTGACTACTAGGGATGGCGCAGGCAGTACATTGGTGCTTCGAGATTCGTGCCAATTTAAACATATGGTTGAGATGGGTTGAGAGTAAATCTGGATCGTCCGTTTCAGTCAGGTTCAGTCAGTTACCTGGAATTCAGATCCAGTGAAGTAACTCAATTTTTGGGTTTTAGATCATGACGGTCAGATTCGAATCCGCAACAATCCATTTCAAATAGAATGCACACATCTCAAGCGACGAATTCGAATCTCAAGACGATTCCGAGCTACGGATTCGAATCGGACGGTGCCGATCCAAAACCCAAAATTGAATGACTTTAGGGATCCGGACCCAGGTACCTGAGAGGATGCGAATTATTTGTATAGACCATAGACCCACTTTCCTTCTTCACCACTTTAACAAAAGTTCTCCTCACAAAAAACATTCGCTCAAATTTTAACACGTGTCCCTGTGTATAATGCCAAGCACTAAACATTAATTGGTAATTTAAAAACAATCTTTTATTATATATTGTTGATAGGAAAGCTGGAAGAAAGCATGATACTACTTCCTAGGTAAAGCGAGTGAGCACACTCAGCGTTCCGACATTTTTATTAACATCCAAAGTTTAATAGAAATTAATATTTATGTTCAGAAATATGGGGTTTTGCCAAAAATATCCAAACTGGTTATTTTATGGTTGGTTTACTCTCTTTATAAGCTGGTCATTTTATGGCCGACTTACTCTCTTTTTTTAACTCGTACTTACCCTATATATACTCTTTTTTTCTCTCTCCTCCTCACAACTCCCTCATCTCTCAACTGAATTTCCTCTCTTTTTTAAGATAATTTTTTTTATTTAATTTAATTTTTTTATTTAATTTAGGATTTAGGGTATAGGGTTTTAGAGTTTAGGATAATTTGTTGTAATTTAGTGTAATTAGCACAGTTGACCATATTTTAGGGTATTTTGGCTTTTTTAAACATAATTAGGAAAATTAGACCATTTGAGCAATTTTTACTGAAATTAGGCTATTGTAGCATATTTAAGTTTATTTTAACCGCAATTAGGTTATTTTAGGCGCAATTGGACCCATTTTAGCATGTTTAAGCAGAGTTTACCGAAATTAGACCTATTTTAGGTCATTTTTAGCATATTTTACCGAAATTAGGTTATTGTAGCATATTTTCGGTTATTATAACTGCAATTGGGTTGAGGATCGCTATGATGGAAAAGAAGAACTGGTGATATATTGGGTACCGCACCCTCAAGAAAAATGCGAATTGGGTTGAGGATGCCGGGCACGGTGGGAAGCTCATCACAATGCTACGAGACGCCGGTGAGAACATCAACTAGCGAGAGATAGATACGACCGAGCCCGATCCAGCCCCAATTATGGGACATGAGATGTCACCTTCCCCCGATTCGCATCCAGAGTGGGACTACCATCATTGGGTATTGTCCAACGCTGGGTGGTCGGCATTCTACGACGAGCATAGACGTCCGATTCAGACTCAGGTATGTCATACTTCAGTAGCTGTCAGGTTTGTACAAATTTCTTCATTCAGATCAAATTTACTAAATTATGTGTATGATTGCAGGGTCCGGCAGAGATGCCGCCACAACCACCGCCTGAGGAGCCCGATACTACGGATCTCGAGTCTCTCTCGTGCAGTCTCCATGAGTTCGGGGTATACGAGGAGGGTTTCATGTCGGCACCGCCAGTACCCCGATATGGCACAGAGATGCCGCATGATAGAGAGGCTAATGGTAGCAGGTCTCATACTCAGCCTGACTTTGGGACTGGGTTCACCGCATCTAACTTCGGTACACCTCCGCCAGTACCGACAGTATCTAGGGGTGATGACATATGGGATACCGCCGAGCGAAGACTCAGCTACGCCGATGCTGGTGTTGAGACCGAGAGAGACAGAGCCTGCCCGCGCGAGCACTGGGCGAATGCCAGAGTACCGCCTCAGCGATGGTCCCCCTCTCCGATTTAGTAGTATCATCGTTAGTTTGTACTATTTATATTTGGTATACTATTTATGTTTGGTATATTTGGATTATCCCATATTTCGATTCTTTTGTATGTGTGTTTTTATGGTACTATTTTTATATTTTTCAGATAAAATAAATTATCATGATAATGCTAAACATAAAATATTACAACATTAAAATAATAGTACAACAGAAAAATAAACAGAAAAATATTTAACAATTGAATAAGTGTTTTAAACAGCAAAATAAGTTTTAAAAATTAAAGGCACACCAATTGGCGCATCCCGAAATAAATTGAGTCGGTGTGAGTGACATAAGTACCCAGAAAAATAGTTAAGAAAATAATAGTACAATACAATGACAAAATAAAATTACACTATATACAAGAAGAAAATAGTTTGTGTAAAAAAAAAAAAAAGTAAGCCGGTCCGGCTTGGGGAGAATAAACCGGCCATTTTATGAAAGGTTTGGACAATTTTAGCGAAACTCCATAATTCGGAGCATAATTATTAATTTCCGTTAAACTTTGGATATTAATAAAAATGTCGGCTCAACGTCTCAGCCGCATAATCAGCGATTGAATAAAAAGCTCTTCATCTGGCCGATTTTTTTTTTTATTATCCTCAAATAATTAAAAAATTCCACATATATCTTCAATTTTTTTATTTTTAAAACTGACCAACCGTTAGAATTTCTGCGGTTCTGTCGAGTATTTTGTATATAGATATTTGGGGTCAATTATATATTAATTTGCTTTTAAATTTATACTCGATATTCAATTTTGATTGGTTGCAAGCATACAATCTTTCGTAGTAGTACCGGGATCGGATTCTGAGTTTATTGCATACGAAATATTATCTGACTGTGAACCAGACTTTAATGAATAGTATAAGTCTAATTAAACACATCAGATGAGGGTGATAGGGTTAATTTATATATATGTTCGGTCTGGTTTTCATCACATAATAACACCAAATATCATGTATTTTAGTATAATATAGGATTAAATACCTCTAGAATCAAGTTACTGCATTTGTCTGTGTGAAATTCGCAGGAAAATAAGAAACAGAAGCAAAGTGCGGACGCACAGCCCCAGAGTGCGGCCGCACTTGTCACTTAGAAGAAAAAGGAAGCTCCAGAGGAAATGTCCGAGAGGAATGCGGACGCACTAAATGTTGGTGCGGACGCACTTTATACTTAGCCATATTTTCCAGAAGAAATTCAACAGCAGAGAAAATGAATGCGGACGCACCAGACCCGCATTGAACCCGCACTCCGGACTTAGAGAAATTCAGAATTCTGAGCAACAGAAAAGTCCGAGAGGAATGCGGACGCACTGGGAAGCTGTGCGGACGCACTCAGCACTCAAAGAGCAAATCAGAGCACAAACCAAAACCCGTGCGGGCGCAGTGCGGACGCACTTGGGCCGCATTCAGCCTGAAAACTGCTATTTCGAGGATTTTCTATTTTCGGCACTTCAGACCACGACCCAAAGGTGGGAAATGAAAAGTGGAAACGTGGGGAACACGTTGGGACAGATTTAGAATGATTCCCCACGTCCATATGCTCTAGATCTACTATAAAAAGAAGGGAATTGCTTCTCCATGATTACCACCATTCTAAGAGAGAAATTCACGAGATAGAGCATCAACCACAGGAGCATTCAAGAGGAAAGAAGGCGAATTCTCACAGCAAACGCAAGGAAGACTAAGGTTTTTTATTAGAGAATGGTGTATTCTATTTCTCTAGTTAGTTTCTCTTTGTCTTTACTAATTTTGTACTTGAATTCATGATGAATACTTGCTTCTCCATGAGAGACTAGTTTCTCTCTAGGGGTTTAGGTCATGTAGCATGAACTTGTTTAATTCTATTTTACTTGCATTTAAAAACTGATTGTTTGATTTGATGTTAATTTCTGTGATTTATTCTTTATGAATTTCATTAGTACTTGAATTGTAGTCACCTGGTTAGGTTTAGTGAATTGAAGTAGCTTGAAATCACGTTGATCGTGTCTTTCCGCTTTAGTTTATTAAATTTTAGCATTGGTCAAGGTAAGAAAAGTACTAATCGAAATCATAAATATATATTTTAGGATTTAGTTTATCTTAGGACCAATTTGATATCTAAACCGGAACTATAGGAATTAAGGTTAGGGTTTGGTGAAGGACTTAATCGTGAAGTCAAAACCTAATTAGGACACCTTAGAACAAATATCGATATATACTTTGGAGCATGTGACTTAAATATCCCTCTAGGTTAGTGACAGCCCTAGAATTCGAGGAACATTAATCCATCCACCAAAAGTATTTGTATTAATATTTGTTCTAAAGGCTAACATTTTAGGTTAGAAACCTCGTCATATCAAACATTGAATTTAAACAAACCGAGTAGATAGAATTAGCAAGGGATTGTGGACCGAATACCCCTAGACTTCTCCAACTTGATTTTCACCCGACTTTTAATTGCTTTTTGTTACGAAACTTTAATTCTCCTTTAAAAACAAAATTACACAAACCCCCCCTTTACTTTATTGTTTAGATTTAAAAGTAGTTTTCTTTATTAAAAATTGATATTTTCCTATCTCTCTGTGGATCGATACCTAAATACTACGATTGATAGGTTGTGCGTGTTCGCGCAAAAGCGCAACGCAAGTTTCGGTACGCTTGAGGGCGTATCTTTTAAAAATCGCGCTTACACTTCACGAGTAAGGGTTGCAAGTGCACAACCCCTATCGAGTAATATAATCGGGTATCGATCCACAGGGACGGGCAATTACTAGGTTAGAATTCACCTAACTCAATTAAAAACTAGAAGTGAGAAAGGTTTGGTTTGGTATTTAAGTTCCTAAAGGATCAATTCAAACAAATCAAGCAATGCAAACAAGTGTAATAAAGTACTAGAAGAAATATAAACTTTGTTTTGATTATGGATAAAAGGTGTTTCCAGGGTTTCAGACTTCATCTGTGATCTGCCTCTAGTGGTACGGCCCGTACCAAGTTGGTACGGCCAAGCCGTACTTGACTTGGTAAGGCAAGGCCGCACCACTCTGGTAAGACCCGTACTAGATTGCCAGAACAGAGCCTACCAGTTCGAGTTGATGCATTTCCTTACTGGTACCTTGTGCTAAACTCTTTAGAAAGGTTCAATTGACCATACCTAAGGTTCCTAAGCCTCAACTCTCGTGTATTGGATCAAGATCTAGGTTGGAATGCAATTGATTGCCTTTTAGGGATTTCTGCACCTCAATTCTCATGTGTTGGTACAGATCTACCCTAGCTGGTTGATTGGAGACCTAAGGCACCCTCTAATATGTCGATTAGAGGAGAATTCAACCTCTCGGCTTCAATTCGAACAAGTCTACCCTAAACAATTGATTTGGTTGAGAGATTGAGATGATCACATGACCTTGATAGGTTTGATCGAGACCTAGAGGTTCATCATACACAATCACAGCAATCAAAGCAAGAGATGGCAAAGAAATCACAATCAATCAATCAAAAGAGTTCATACAAAATACAAGTCAAAGAAAGTCAAAGCAAATCAAGAATCCATCTCTAAACCCTAGAAACTAAAATAACTACTCACAGCACATGATCTGATCTAAAAATACAATAAAAGGGATAGAGAAAGCCATGGATCGAAGGGATCGAGTGGAAGAAGCTTGATCCGTCGAGTTTCGCCTCTTCCTCTTCCTTCCTTCTTGCTCCTAACTCCTCAGCTCTCTTTCTCTCTCTTACTGTGCTCTCAAATAGATCTGGAATGGAATGAATGTCGAAATTGGAGAGCTCCCCGCCTTAAATAGCCTCTGCCAAGATTTGAATCTGTTAGGCCGCCTTTAGGTACGGCCCGTACCAAAGTAGTACGGCCTGGCCGTACCAGGCGTGATGAGCTGAAATCGGCTAAGTCCGGTGAGACCCGTACTAAACCTGGTAAGGGCCGTACCAGATCATCCCAAATCGCCGTTTCTTCGTGTGTTTTGCTCCAAACCTGCAGAAAACAAACAAACACTCAGATGTACCAAATTCTAAAGATATATCGATGAAATGCACATGATTCTGGTGAATTAGGGCACGAATCTGGTACTAAAACAGGCCTAAAATAGACTAAATATGCGAGGTATCAGTGCGCTTGCAACTAACCTATTTATTGGGTATGAAGGTTTATAAATATTAAAGGTAAAAAGAGTATAAAAACACTATACCTAAAATACTCAACAGAGGGTCAGTGGAAGGTACTATGTACCTGCAGGTGTGGGTTTAACTTGTCCACATGTGACAAGTTGGTGGATTATATGTTTGTGTTACCAGACCTGATAATCTGAGGTTAAGCCAAATATATCTCTGTTGAGCTTCATTTGAAATTATGTGCCTTTGTATTCCATTGAATATTGTGATTGAGCATTTGCATTTATTTATATATATAAATTGAACCAATAATGTCAAGTTGCGAGGATTTAATTCTGGATATGGATTGATTGCAAGTCCAGTGGCCTGATTGTGGCAAATTCGCACTGGGAGATAATATTATTATTATTTCTCACCATGACCCCACCCTTTGGGTTATTTTCAGGTTTATTACACGGATACAGAGAAACGGTTTTGGATTGCATCTGACAACATGACCACAATTTGAAAGTGGGTTTTGGGTTGTTGAAACTGACAGGATACGGGAGGCATTTCTAAAACATAGTTTGTCGTATTCAGTAAGATAAATATTGTAAAAAAAATATTGGGATGTGGTTAATATGTATTGGTGTTATTGGTAATGCATATAAAAGATCTACTGTCTTGCATATATTTTAATAAATATATGCGGCAGACTGTTATACCAGTATTTGGGGTGTGATAATTGTGTTCCTTTGAGTAACAAAATATAAGTTCTTCTAGAGTTTTCTATTAAATTACTTGTGCCGGATATAATATGAATATTAGTCTCACTAAAATGTAATTGTGAAAAATATTTTTTATTTTTCAATATGATATTTGTTATTTCGTTGTCTGCTAGACATAGATTTTCTTTACTTATTATTGCGTCAGTCATTTTCTTGAAGATACAAGAATAAATTAAATAAACTACTTTTACTTATTCACTTTGTTTGCATATAATATAAAATTGAAATGCAAACTAAATATTATTTAACGTAATCTCCTATATTTCATTTTCTCTCACACAGTAAAATTTTTTATCTCTTCATCCACATTCTATGACATCATAAGTATTACACTCTAGACCATAACTTCAAGTTATTAATACATATCGAATTATTAATTAAAAAAGACGATAAACCATAACTTCAGATTATTAATATCATAACTTTAGATTATTAACTAGAAAAGACGATAAACTATAACTTCAGGTTATTAATACCATAACTTCGAGTTATGATAAATGAAAAGAGAGATAAATAAATAAAGTTAAATGTATTACTAACTTCATGTTAATATTATAACTTCAGGTTATAGTAAAATATTTATTTAATAACTCTGATTATTAAATTATTTGACTGTGCAATTTGAAAAATTCAATTGAGAATAACTATGTGTTATTTTTCATCCAGTAACTTATAATAACTGCTAGTTATTATAATTTTTATACTAATATTTTTAATAGAACTTCAAATGCTTAACAATTCTGATAATAATAATTCCATGTTATTTTTCACCCAATGGCCTATAATAACTGTTGGTTATTATATTGATTTTATATTAAAATTTCTAATATAACTTCAAGTTCTAAACCATTCTAATAATAACTTCATGTTATTATTGATATTACAGATAATATGAACTTTGGGTTCTTGATAAACTTTTAGTTTTAAATAATAACTTCATATTATTATTCCAACATTCACTTCAAAGAATGGTTCTTATATATTCAAACAAAATATAATAAAAAAATTAATTGAAATCGAAATTAATATGAGATATAATAATCAATCATACATTTTACTTACAAAATAACTTCGCAACTTCTTCCGAGCAAACCGTGCTGATAACATATTGTAAAATTAAAATAAATAATAAGAGAAATATAGAGAGAAATAGCATAATTTTATTATCTTCTTTTTGTGTCTTATGTGTATATAATACATGTTTACAAAGTCTATATAAGCTAGAAATTATACTGAGTCGTATCAATTAATTCCATAAATAAATGAATAATGAGAGTAGTGGATATAAATGATTGGTGGGGAGATGAAAATAAATGAACATTCACATAAATCATATTTAATTTGATTTATAACTACAAAATCATTCAACCATGACCCAATTGTTCGTAAAAAACATATTAATAACAATAAGCAAAGGTCAGCAAACCCGAACGACAGGATCAATTGTGAATTCCTCGTATAAATCAATTTTCTGAAGTAACCATAGTTAAACATTAAATAATTCCGCATTGAAATATAAAACAAAATTCATTTCTTAAGCTGCTTTATTGAGACTCATAATATAACAGCCACAGTATAACAACTACACACATCTGAGATATCAAAAAGATACAAATGTGCCCCTCCAGAGCAATAGGCACAACAACAAGAAAATTTTGAACACTCTTGGTCCAGACATAAAATACAACAGAAAGGTAAAATTAGTTAAAAGGAAAACTAAATAAATTAAAACTACTGAACACAACAATTGACAAATAATCTTATGCACCCTGAATGAGCGCCAGGACTTCTTCTTCAGTTGGTAGTGAAGGTATCGCTCCCTTTTTCGTGGTTGTAATTGCACCGCCTCCATTCGCAAATTTTAGAACCTCACGCAACTTCTTCTCATCCTGAAATTCACAACTCAGATTAAAATATTAAACACTTTTATGTAATCTTATGATAACAGGGCACTCCATCTTTAACACAACAAGTACAAAACATGACCTATCACAGATATAATGCAAAACAGGAAATATTTCATCTTATAAAAAATATTTCATGGGGTGTATGCTTTCTAGTACTGCAAGGTCATTGTTACCTTAAAGTTTCTAAATTTACAGTGTACATGTGGAAGTGTCCTTAATAATCACAAGTATAATTTCAGCTGAAATACCCACTTGGAAAGCCGAAAGATCTTGTACAAGCTTAGAGACCATGGCCCCAACAAAAGCATCTCCTGCCCCAGTTGTATCAACCTGTACCACTTTGAAGGAATCCACTGTTCCTCTGAAATCCTGAAAATATCCATTAAAAGACATGTTAAACACCAACAATGCCAAAGAAGCTTTGCAAATTTGTGAATTGCATACTCTCTCTTTTTATTTCCAACCAATGCCCGACATTTTTCGCATTCCCAATATGCAACATTTGTTTTTCTCCAACTACATTTGAGCTTAAATCCCTGAGTTTGTATTTATGAAGTAATCAAATCAGCAGGACACAACTTGCAACTTTAGACTAATGGGTTGAGGCATCTTGTGAAACAAGGTTAAAAATGTAAGGCCAATTTGGCCTTCAATTTTTTTTTACTCTAATGTAAAGCAATTTGCAATAAGCCATACCATTGTCTTGTTGATTTCAAACATTGCAATGTGGTTGCAAAGTGAACACAGATAAGGAGCACAAAAGAAATAATATTAACTTAAAACAGATAAATTGTCAGGGGGGTGCCCAAAGCTCAAAAAGAGTGGAAATAAGACTTGTTGAAAGGTATAGATAAATTTGGGTAAAAGAAGGAACATTATTAAAAGCAAAAAAACGGCCTCTGAAAAGGTACACTAGCATAGCTAGCAAATGCTCCATGAATTTGTAACAGCTGTATAGAAAGCTTCTCAAATATCCAAACTAGGAAACGTTAATGTAGTCTACATTACATACTGTGTTAAATATAGTATAATCCAATTGAAAATCCACTGTCGTGCCTATCTATGACCTAATTGTAGAAATGAATGAAGTTACTAAGACATAATTTTATGCATAGGTTAACAAGACCCATATAACATTACCTTGGTATAATACTTGCAACCCTTCTCACCAATGGTCACAAGCAAGAGCTTGAGATGGTCACGCCAGAGTTTCATGACAACCTCATCCTCGAGCGAGCTTTCTCCAGTCAAGAACTCAAGCTCAACATCGCTTACCTTGATGATGTCAGCCTGATCCCAGATGCTCAAGATCTGTTCACGTGCCACCTCAGCTGATGGCCAGAGTGGCAAACGCAGGTTCGGGTCATAGGAGAGGAGTGCGCCAGCTTCCTTGGCTACCTCCATTGCACGTAGGTGCGCTGTTCGGCATGGCTCAGCTATCAGGCTTATTGAACCGTAGTGAAACACTGCCGCCTGCAAAAGGGAGAAAAATGACAATTTAGGGGTTTTTTACGAGTTGAGTCAGGTGTTTTACAATATCACCCTCTCTCCCTTCATTTTCTATTTTTTTTTCTATGGCAAAATGACAACTAACCACTAGTACAAAGGTCAAGAGAACAAAATAAAAAATAAATTGCCCCTCACACAAACAAGGAATCCAGTATGTACAAATCTTTTCGATTCAATTGGAATGAAGGACAAAAGATACTTCCACTAGTAATCTGTTCCATGATCATGGCCAACGAGCAAATTCATTACAGAGTTGAAAAATAGTAATTGGGGTTCACAAATGTCTGTTGAAGTGGAAGTTTTCTTTTGCTGTATTCCCCGGGCTTATCAGCCATGTTATTTTCAAGCAAACTGCTTTGGGACATGGTAAAAGTTTTTGACAAATTACAAATGCTATAAGATAGGCCAACAGGTCAGGATCTGAAATAAATTAGTACACGGAAAAGAGCTGATTACACCCATGTAACATGTAATAGCTTAGTGGAAAAGATAAGTTAAAAATGGATATATATTAAATTTGAAAGACCTTAGGGATTATGCTTTACGTTATAAATGTCGCTTTGCAAATATAAAGACAACTCTAACTTTGGAACCTTAGTGCAAGAGATAAAATCCAGCTCAATCTAATTAAATTGCCACCCATAAATAAAAAATATTGCTTTCCGAATGAAAAGAACAATTTAGCTTTGGACTGACCTTGGGTGTTACACCTTGGTAAGGTCAAAAGATAAAATCCAGCTAAATTAAAAACTTCACTTTGCAAATGGAAAAAATAATTTAACTTGCACTTGTTGTGAGATGTAATCTAGCTGGATCTAGATGTTAAAAAAAAATCTAGGTAGATCTAAAATATATATAGCATCCTTATATTAAAAAGGTTGCCTTGCAAATGAGAAAAAAATTGAGGCTTCAAATTATCTTCATCTTAAAGCAGACTTTCAAAGGAAATGCTTGATTCTATACTGCCATCAACCAGAAGTCAAGACCCATAAAAAAAAATCTCCTTTAAAAGTTGTTCTTTTGAAATAGCAAAAGATAATGCATACAAATTGAAACAAGTGTTGGCATGATGAATTAGATCTATACTAAAAGATGTTGGTACAAGTGCTTTAATTAATTTAATAAAGTACATCAAAACAAATCGCATCATGCTGATCCAGATCTGTACAATGTCAACTGAGAGACATCAAATTGCTTATGTCTTCAATTGATTTCACAAATATTATACTTTTCAATGGATCTAGACATGTGAATGGTGCATACACCATCCTGCTGACAGCTAAGAAACAAATATTAACAACCGACAGCGTTTTAAACACCAAGATTCCTAGAAAGGGAATTTGGTTGGATTTCTTTGGTAAAGCTTTTATTTATGTCCTCTGGAGAGAGTCACATGAAGCACATGACATGATCCTTACAGTACTAAACTAGTAACTTCAATATTTGTAAACAAAACATCAACAAATGATACCAACACCTAAGCGTACTTAATTAGAAATATCTAAGCAGGGGCCAATTTAACCCCCATTTTTTTGCCAAAATTCCAAAAGTAGATCATGACAGGACAATACTGCAGAGAATCCTTTTGAAATTATTGAATTAAAGAAGAACGAGTAGAAAACAACTCAGTTTTTTCTTATTTGGTGCCTATTTGTAGAAAACCAAATGATACCTTGACAAAAACCCATTTCATGGAAGTTCAATATTTAGGTAGTAGGTCGAGTACAAACCCAAATAAAGTTGCATTCTTTTTTAACGCAAGAAAATCCTATCCTTTGCAAAGATGAATATGGTAACACTCCCGAAAAGTTTATCCCTACAGAGAATTTCCCTAGATAAAAAAAAAAAAAAAAGCGCAGGAGGCGCAATTCTCGCGACAGAAATCAAATCACGTTGCACCTGCCGACTTTTTAGCGAACAATATGAACAGGAGCACAAATTCAACTCTTTAAAGGACCACAACACAAAATTGAACACTTAGTACAAGATTCTACACTAAATCTCAAAAAGAAAATCACAGATCAGAACATCACCAACCTTTCTGATGATATCGAGGTTGAGTTCCTGCTCCGTTAGAAGCATATCAGCGCTGGGATTTCTGTAGAACATAAATTCTCTTTCGCCATCGGCTCTGAGAGTCACAAACGCCAGAGCTGTTCTCGCGCCGGAATCAAACACCACACCAGCGTCTGTTACGCCATTTTGGCGCAGGATCGCGGCAAGCATGCGACCGAATTCGTCATCTCCCAGCTTTCCGATGAAGGCGGCGCGACCTCCCAGCCGAGCGACGGCGATGGCAACGTTGGCCGGAGCGCCGCCAGGCGCCTTGAGGAAACCCGGTGCCTCAGCGAGGGACACGCCGGAGACAGTCGGGACAAAGTCAATCAACATCTCTCCAAAGCTTACTACCAAGTTCGAGTCGGCCATGGTGGAAATGGAGAGGTAGGAGAGGAGAGGAATGTCAGATATAGAGAGCTGGAAGAGGAGAAATATTTCCGCGGTGAATTAAGTGGGTATAAATTATTGTAGAGGCGATCGAGGGCGAGAGGTTCAGATAAATAATAGATAAAAAGTAAATGTTAAATTTTTTTATACACCCCTTGAAAACTTTAGAAATAAGTCATGTATTAAAATGCAAGGTATAGGGCATCTTTTAGACAAGCATGAATGATAATTGTGGAGCTTGGTACATGATTTTAATATTTAAGAAGATTTGAGGGAAATATGCATAAATAAATATGAAGACTTGTATCTTATGTATAACTAAGGACAGCTATAGTAATGGTTAGCTTCCCCGAAATCATAAGCTGGCGCCACGACCCACGATCTTATTCTATATAGTACTTTTTTACTAAAATAAATATATAATAAATGTTCATATTTTTTTTTAGTAAAGTTAGAATCAAGCTACTCAACTGATTTTAATATTTATAAGGGCCCGTTTGGTGGCCTTGAGGGAATGGGTATGGGTGTGGGATTAAGAAAAAATTGAACTAAATTTTACTGTTGTTGTGGGAAAAAAAAATTCACTCAAGAGTCAATTTTTTTTTCCCACGGCAACAGTGCCGTTGCCGAACGGGCCCTAAGAGATTTTTCATCCGAATTTCAAATATATGATTTTCCACACAAATGTCATTATAATTTAGTGAAGGTTATAATGATTTTAAGTATTTGATAAATAATTTACTTAAGTTCCTATTATGTAAGAAAATATATTATACTTTTCCTTATCCTTATTCTAATGTTGTAAATATTAACAATTTGATTTCTTCTTCTTTATTTGAAGTGAACTATTTGATATCAAGCCACTCAACTGTTCTTGATATTCATCAGAGATTTTCCGTCTAAATTTTAAATATGTGACCTCCCAGACATATGTCATTATAATTAATGTTCATTGACAATTTAGTGAAGGTTGTAATGATTTTATGTATTTGATAAAGAATTTACTTGAGTTATACTTTTCCTTATATTTATCCCAATGTTGTAAACTTTAACAATTTGATTTCTTCTTCTTCTTTATTTTATTTGTAAGTGATTATCCCATTTTTGCTATTCATAAATTATTGGTAGATGTATTTTGCAATGTTAAATTTAACTTTTCAATTACTTCAAAGGATTAGCTCAACCTCTAATTTTTCTAAAAAAATATATATTTCAAAAAATAAATGATCAAATTGGAAGGGAAATGGTTTGCACCTCCCTCTTTGTACACTTGTTTCTCCTTGCCTTCTAGAAGAACTAAAACCGGAAATTAAACCCCTTGTTTTGTTTCTCATTAAGACCAAATTGGAAGTGCATTATTCAAACCAACCAGCAAGGCTAATTATGCCGCCAATTAGAAAACAAATATATAATATAACACAAATGTTGTTATTAATATAATAATGATTATTATATAATATTTCTTAATTTAGGAATATATTTTATAATATTTCTTCTTATAGAATGATATGACATGATATTATGGGATACTCTCTATTAATTATAATGATATAACATCATGAAATGTTATATTAGTAGGACTAGGACCATATTTTTATCATTCAATTAATCCAACAATAGTAGAATTTTTCTTTGTTTGTATATATTATTTACAAGGTGTCAAAACCAAAATAGGTTTTTTCTCGCTATGACGAGGAGGAGACTATAATATTTTAATTAGTCTATTTCTTTCCTCACATTATGATTATTTTGTTTTTGTTATCAAATTTAATAGCATATAAGAATTAATTGTTGATACAATAACAAATGACAACACTTTCTGTGTGAAAGACTATGAGTTCAAAATTCAGATGAAAATTTTTTATGGACATTAAATGAAATTTAAAAGGTTAGACTTTCATCTTTATATCTCAAAAAAAAGAAAAATTAAAAGCATTTTCTTGCCTCCACTTCTAATAACCTTAAATCTCATCAATAAAGCGATCTCCTCAATATAAGTTATGGTTTCTTTCAAAGTAATCTCGTCAAATATCGGTTACCGTTAGTTTCATTTAATTCACGAGTGATGCATGTACATATAAAATTTTGAAAGTTTCCAATTCATTTAGTACAAAATCAAGCAGTAAAAAAAATAAACCTTTTATATGTTATTTTATAAGTTGATTTATGTATTAATTTTAACCATTTTACAAACTGTTTTATGTATTTATTTTATTTTATAAGTTATCTTATTATATTTATTTGTTTTTAAATAAAGTATTTTAAACAATTCTATCTACTTTGTAGGTTCTAAATTTTGTTAGAACATAGATTTGCATACGTAATCAACACATCAAACTTATGCATTTGTATAATACTTATGCACTAAAACCATTATTTTAAAACATTAGTTAAAATAGTAATTTTTTTAGAGGAGTGTTGATTGTTATGGAATAGTTAACGGACAAATTTAAGAGCTTTTTATTTTTTTAAGTTAATTTTATGTTTTTTAATTATTAGAGGATAATGAGTCCGCCTAGTATAACATCAATATCATTTCAGCCTATATAACACCAACTCCAAAATCTATCGAATCAACTTCAAACGGTGAATCCAAACCGTTCAAACCGATCTATTTCATTAGTTGTGCATTTACATGCAAAAAATTTATAATTTTTCGAATTTATTTAGTATCAAGTCAAGCAGTAAAATATGTGAGTTTTTAAGTTAACTGTAATGCATTCATTTTTCAACATTTTTGATCGCTTGATTTGATACTAAAATAAGTAGAAAATATAATTTTTTTACGTGTAAACGCATCACTCATAAAACAAATAGATTTGAACGGTTTGAATTAGTTATTTAAAGTCTATTCAATCAATTTTGTAGTTGGTGTCATATGACACCAATATCATACTAGCCGAATTGAGAATAAATACATAGTTTAAAAAATATTTAAAAATAATATTGACATAACACATGACGAGACAATCACACCATAAGAAATAAAGCAACGAATGGTACCGATTCGTGCGCCTACGAGCCTCTCATTTTGCCAATATGCTCGGAGCATGAGAAAAAGAAAAGGTAGCTAGGCATTAGTTTCCTACTTTCCTAGGTTATCCTACTTTCTAAAGCAAAGATGATCAAATTAATAATAAAAAATACAATGAAACTTGAAATCTACTAACTTCATTTTCGAAATTTTTGGAGTTACCACCCATTAAATCAACATTAATTAAACAACATCCATTACAACACAAATCCATTCATACCACCCACGCTCTCTCAGTCTGCGCATCAAATTGGACTGGTGCGCACACTCACTGGTAGAGGGCACCAATTTGGTACGCAACTGGGGAAAGGCACCCTTTGATGCGCGGACAGGGGAGGCGCACCAAGCCTTTGGTGCTATAAATGGAGGCGCGCACCAAATTTGGTGCTTAAACAGGGCAGCGCGCATCAGTATCCAGTAAAAGGTAATTTTTTTAATTTTTTTAATTAATTACTTTATTTTATTGTTTTTAAATTAGTTATTTGGGTATATAAGTGTCCAAAATAGTCCGAATGGAGTCCAAAATAAACCAGAATTATATTAAATAGTTCAAATGGTGTCCAAAATTGGTAATATTTTAAATTTACTATATTTGCAATATTTTAGACCAAAATTGATTAGAAATGCATCAAATTGGATCTGTATTGTTTGAAATTACCCAAGATTATACCATTTTTTTTACCAATGGTGTTCGAAAATTATTGAATTATAAATTTACCATATTTGTAGAATTTTAGACCAAAATTGATTAGAAATGCACGAAATTGCGTTTATTGTTTGAAATTACCCAAGATTGTACCATATTTTTACCGAGTATCAAAAAATTATTGAATTATAAATTTACCATATTTGTAGTATTTTAGACCAAAAGTAATTAGAAATGTACCAAATTGGGTCTGTATTGTTTGAAATTTATATATTATTTACCAATGGTGTCAAAAATTGACAAAATTTACAATTTTCTTTTAGTATGGTGTCAACAAGCAGTACCAGAGAAACCAGTCTCCCGTACAATAAATGGGATTTGAATATGGAACTGGCCTATACCGTCTTTCCGCACATGACAAAGGAGAGTATTAGACCCTTTTGATGGTTCTCGTACAAGAATCACAAGATCACAAATTCATATGTAAGGTCACATTTGATAACTACTTGCAAATAATTTAAATTTTCATTTGAATAAATAAGGAAGTTATATTTTTGTTTATTTTGAAATATTCATTTGAATAATTTAAATTTTTATTTGAATAAATGGGTGAGTTTTATTTTGAGTAATATAGCAAAAATCACTATCTATTCTTCCGGAAAATGGTGAAAAGCGAATGTGAAGTAGTCATTTTTTCGATTTATTTACCGCAAACGTTTTTTTAGGTTTTTTTGGCAGGTTTTTGAGAAAGTTGTGTATTTAGGGCAAAACAGAGAAAAAGTGTCGTATTTCGATTTCTGAATAATGCACCAAAATGGGACATTACATGGAGCATGCAACGCCTCACACGAAGTGCACAGCATGCGAAATGACGAAAATACAAGAAAATCAGCTAAGTCAGGAAGTCGTGCGGCCTCTTTTATGGCGCATGCGGCATACCCTGATGTCGCACGATCCGTGGACTGTCCTAAAAATAGGCGATTTCTCTAATGGGCCTTCCAGAAGGACGAATTCCTGATGGACCTTCTAGAAGGGCGTGTTTGCTTCAGAGCCAAGCTATCATAGCTATTCATTTTCTTACTTGTGACGCACACACAACCATATTTTTAAATAGCGTTGTGTATGCATCACAAGATAAATGAACTATTTGTCCTCAAAAACCTACCAATTAGAAAATGCAATATTCTCTTACACATACTACATATTTTTATTTTTTGAATAAAGAATAAAGTGGGTACTTTGTAAATTTAAAAATGAGTTTTAATAAAAAAAATTCAATAAATTAGATAAATCTGTGATTTTTTGAAAATTTGAAAGATAAATTCGATATTATGAATTTTAGAGGGAAGATACGTAATTTCGAGAATTTTGAGGGGTATACAAGAAATTCCATCTTATTATTTAATCACATTCCCCAAATTAAAGTGTTGGGAATTTGCAATATTTAACTAGTTGATTGGATTAAATTAAGGTATAAATTGACGAAAAGAAGACCAAAGAGAATTTGGCTTCCTGTTCGTTCTTTGATTAGGACTTTTCATAATCAAACAAAATAGTTTGATACTTTGTGGCTCTGAGCAATCAACTTTTGATTCCGCTTCTTTTTTTAAGAGACATGAACAGAGACGATTCGGGTCGATTTGTTTTTTTTTTAGAGAAAGTTTATAATTAAACCAAAGTTATGATTTTGATTATTTGAGATTCTAAAGACTATCTGGAAATTTAAACAATTAAATTAATTAAAACATGAACATATGTGTGATGTGTCTCTGTACAGACATAGATACTGGTTTAATTTTTGCAATAAATGTTAAAAATAAAATGATGTTTGAGTTAATAGAAATTAGAAAATCTTATTTCAAAAAAAAAATGAATGTGCAGATTTTTAAACTCTATTTGATAAAATATTGAATACTAACTCTTAGCTGACACTAACTTCCTCTCTTAATTCTTAAATTGTTTTTTATTATTGACTCCAAAAAAATATTATTTTAGTTTATTGACACCTCTGATTGTAATGTGTGTATTTCTATTATTGTTTCCAAAACATATTATTAGTTTATTGAGAACAATCTAATGATGAATTGAGTATGATGTGTGGTTAAAAGGTCCTATTGTTTCCGTGCTCCATTCATGCTTCAGAGGCATACTTATTTCTGTTTTAAAAATCTAAACAGGCAATCTGAATCGTTTAACATAATCTCTATATTAAAATGTGTTTAAAAACTAAATTTTATATTTTTTAGAATATATTTACTTTTTTTTAGATAGGTACAAAATCACTGTCGAATGATTTAAAAACAGTGATTTTGTACTTATCTAAAAAAATAGCAATTTTTTTTCCAAGAAACATCAAATTTGGTCTCCAAACATATTTTAATATGGAGACCATAATAAGCAGTTCAAATCATCTGTTTAAATTTTAAAAATATAAATAAGAATATGGGACATGAATTGGATACAAAATCAATGAAACATTTAACCGTACTCGAATTGAATTGCACCTCTGGTAATAAAGTGCCTCAGATAAAATTTACCTTCCAGAAAGGTAATGAATTGGCTCAGATAAAAACTGATTTAACTTGCATACTGTTTTAATTATAATATTTTGAAGGATCAATGTGTATGATGGTTCAGATGACATATTTTTTTTTATATATAAAATACTTTATCATTGAAGAAATATAAATACTAAATTTATTTGACAACTGTAATAAATGACATAAATTTTTTATGAAATTCAAAACTGATATTTATATAGACTAAGTTTTGCAATATTAACTGAAAAACTTAAACGGTCGATGTATTTTCTACTATTTTATGTATAATTTTAGAATTAGATATATACCCATCAAGTATCCATTAAGTACTCATCAAATTTAATACGGATGTATATCCAATCATAGAGAACCTATCTTCAATGTCATCATCACTACTTTCAATGTCAACTTTTTAAAAGGTAAACCCAAAATTTTCTAACTGGTTGAAAATGAATTTGAGCTTTGACTCCGTGTTTCCGTAAGGAACCGGCTGCGTTCTTACGCGGCTACATGTTTTACGTAACATCTCCGTTCCAGCAAATATTTAGCAATTAATTTAGATCACGTCACTAAATTTAGTAATTAAAAAAATTTATAATTTTTACATCACTTCATTTCAAAAATTTAATTATAGTTATTTATTTAATTAGAGTTGCTTTTAAAACAAACTTGCTAATTTAAAAACTGTGATACATCCCAGCAATTATATTAGCAATTAACATATCAGATTAGCAATTTAAAATAAATCACCATTGTAGATGATCTAAACAGTTACTTTTAAAGCAAACTTGCTAATTTAAAAACTGTAATAGAGCGAATTCACATACATCAAATGGGGGTCAATTGACCCCATTCATTTTCAAAAACTAATTATTATATATATATATTACTTTTGTATATTTTATAGTTAAATGTTAAGGGTACCTCAAAAATGACTCCATAGATTTTCTGAAAATTTTATATAGTTGACCCATTCATTTTTCAAGAAAAATAGACTATTAAAATGTGTACAACTTGGAGACTTGTAGCACTTTTGATCCATTACTCAAAATTCTGCCTCCGCCCAATACATCCAACACTTATATTAGCAATTAACACATCAGATTAACAATTTAAAAGAAATCACCGTTGTAGATTCTCTTAGAGATTGCTTACTAGATCTGACGTGGCATTTTCTAATAATGTTGCTATTGCTTATACGGTAATTAATATACAGCCAATAAATATATGGTCACCAATTGTTGTTTATTCAGCAGTTAATAGATGCATATAATAAATACATTGCGATGCCAGGCAGTAGAGGACGACAGGTGTTTATGTATTGAGTGAGTATATGGTACTATGCATAGCACGATTTGGTCCGTGATACGGATTAATATTTTCATTTTTAAAATTCTAATAGTCAATCCGAACCGTTCAACATAATTTTCGTATGAATATGTACTTGTAGATCTGATTTTATATTTTTTAGAATTTTTTTGCTATTTTTAAAGATAAGTAGAAAATCACTGTTTTTGGATGGTCCAGAATTTTCAGATCAAGTGATTTTCTACCTATCTTTAGAAATAGTAAAAAAATTCTAACAAATATAAAATTCGGTCTGCAAGTACATATTCATATGGGGATCATGTTGAACGGTTCGGATTGACAGTTAGAATTTTGAAAACGAAAATATTGATCCGTATTACGAACCAACTTGTGATATGCATAGTACCATAGACTCACTCTTATGTATTTCTGTATATTGATCTTATCGTATGATAATGATTATCATTAATAACCTGTTATTATTTTGATAATTATCGCACATATACACACTAATAATTAAAACATATATATATAATTTTCAATATGTGTACGATTGTCACTGCGTAACACATAATTAATATATGGTGACATATGCTGATTTGAGTGAACCTAATGTGTGTTCGGCTCGCCAAAAGAATTTAGAGAGCTTAATTACTAAAATAAAAAAAGTGAAAAAAGCTCACTTTATTTATTAAAAGAGTAGAACGAGGGTGTTCTTAAGCTCACCAAGTGTCTTTGTGAGCTTAACTAAAAAATCTATCGGATTAGCTTCAAACGACGTATCCAAACCGTTGAAACCGATCTACTTCACGAGTGGTGAGTTTACATATCAAATTTATAAATTTTTAAACTAATTTAATATAAAGTCAAGTGGTAAAAAAATGATGAAAAATAAACACATTAAATTTAATTTATAAACTATCTTTTTTTTACTGCTTGAATTTATACTAAATTAGTTCAAATTTTTTATAAATTTGAAATGTAAATGCATCACTAATGAAGTAGATCGATTTCAATAGTTTGCACATCATTTGAAGTCCCATGTACCTCTCAGGTGCATGTACTATCCTTTCTGACCTACGTAGGACTTGTGCTTTCGGCTGTTGAACTTCATCCACAACTGTTTGCGGGTTTAGTTCTACTTCAACTTGCGTCGAAGTATATGAGCTCGGGACTGGAACCTCTTCCACAACTGTTTGTGGATTTGGTTCTTCCAAACGCTCATCAGCCAAAGCATCAAGTTGTGGGATTATCTTATCAACTTTTGATATGATATCCTGTGATGTATCTTGAACCTTTTCAAGTATTACATTACTCCCACTACTTTTTCTTGCAAGAAACTCTTTCTCCAAGAATACACCATGACGAGCAACAACTAGTTTGTTCTCGGATTGGTGATAAAAGTAATATCCTTTCGTTTCCTTAGGATATCCTACGATAAAGCATTTATCAGATTTGGGTTCAAGTTTGTCAGACGTCATACGTTTGACAAATACTTTGCAACCTTAAATTTTAAGAAAAGATATATTTGGAACTGTTCCAAATCATAACTCGTATGGAGTCTTTTCTACTGATTTAGATGGAACCCTATTTGTCGTTAGTGCAGCAGTTTCTAGTGCGTGTCTCCAAAACGATTTTGGGAGGGTGGCTTTACTCATCATAGAACGAACCATGTCAAACAAAGTTCGATTCCTTCTCTTGGAAACACCATTCCATTGTGGTGTCCCTAGAGGCGTGAGTTGTGAGACTATCCCACATTCTTTCAAGTACGTTTTAAATTCCTGACTCAAATACTCGCCTCTACGATCTGATCGTAAGGCTCTGATCTTTTGTCGAGTTGGTTTTCTACTTCAGTCTTGAATTCCTTGAACTTTTCAAAGGATTCAAACTTATGTCTCATCAGGTAGACATAACCATATCTACTAAAGTTATCAGTAAACGTGATAAAGTAATAATAACCATTTATTGTACAAGTACTCATCGGTCCACATACATCACTATGTATAAGACTTAATAAGTCACTTGCCCTTTCACCTTTCTTGGTGAAAGGAGCCTTGGTCATTTTTCACGTAAATAAGATTCGCATGTGTCAATTGATTCAAAATCAAATTTACCAAGAAGTCCAACTTCTTGATGCGTTTCTCGTTTATATGACCTAGGCGACAATGCCACATGTAAGTCGTACTTTCATGAGACGTTTTGAGTCGTTTATTGTTGATGTTAAACATGGGTTTTCCATTTCCAGCATATAAAGACCATTTATCATATAAGATGATCTATAATATAATTCATTTTTATAAATAGAACAACGATTGTCCTTTTATAACAAATGAAAAATCATTCATCTCTAAACATGAGATTGATATAATATTTCTGGAAATGCTAGAAACAAAATAGACATTTTCTAGTTCCATTACAAATCCGCTAGGCAAATACAACTTTATACTACCGACGGTCATGGCTGCAACACTTGCTCCATTTTCAACTCGGAGTTGTACTTCCTTGTTGCGTAACTTCCTCTTATTTCTTAGTGACTGCATATTTGAATAAATATGAGCACATGATCCGGTATCTAATACCCAATCATTAAGAGAGGTTGCAACGTTTATTTCAACATATATCTGAGACTGAAGCTTTTGAGACATTCCCAAACTTCAGATCTCCTAGGTATTTCGGGCAGCTTCTCTTCCAGTAACCCTTGCTATTACTATAATAACATTCAGTGTCAGGAGAAACCTTTATCTTGGGAGCGTTTGTTACTGGAACAAACTTCCCTTTGCCTTTGTACTTGGGAGCCTTTTTCCTTTCACCTTTTTGATCTTTCTCCCACCGTCTTGGATCATGAGGACATGAGAACTTTTCTTCATGTCGCCCTCAGCGATCCTCAACATCCCTTAGAGCTCCTGCAAACTCTTATCCATCCCATGCATATGGAAGTTCACAATGAACCCCGAATATCTATGAGGAAGAGAGTTCATGATAATGTCCGTTGCCAACTCTTTGCTCAACGGACAGTTAAGCTTCTCCAGCTGCTCCACATCGCTCGTCATACGAAGCATGTGAGAACTGATAGAACTGCTCTCTGCCATTTTGTGACCCAACAGAGACTTAGTCACTTTATACCTCTCAACACGTGATTGCTCTTGAAACATTGTCTTGAGCTAATCACACATGTCGTAGTATTTGGTATCCATGAATCGCCTCTGCAAATCAGGACCCATAATCCCTACAAGTAGGTTTTGCACATCAAGCTCATCTTCTATGTGCTTGATGCGCTTAGTGACGTCGTCTACTGTGGCGCCAGGTTTAGGCACTTCAGGGATTGGTGTATCGAGAACGTATTCTTTCTTTTCATGTCTCAGAACGATGGATAGATTACGGAATCAGTCCGTAAAATTGGATCCGTCTGCGTTTAGCTTTTCCTTATCGAATAAGGAACGTAATGAGAAAGACGTTTCTTTAGACATGTGTCTACAATGTTAAATGTAAAGATTTTTAGCTTTGTTCATGTAATGTTTTATTATAATAATAATAAAACTCCCACTACAAATTTGTTCTATACCCGTTTTGTAGTAGGATCCAAGATCCCTATTTTCACTAAAAACCAAGGCAGTGTATGCATATCATGGTCATAGTTATCTTAGGTAAGCAACTCTTTGCTAATCATATCTCTATATGACTCTTGGTTTCGTTAAACATTGTATGTTTAACCGAAACTTTGCCCCGAGCCTAAAACTCTTTTAGAAATCATCGGTAAGTTACCTCACTCTATTTTGTTTTGTTATGTCTCACATAACCCTCGACCACCAAAGGTAAAAGGTGATGCCTACTGAGTAGGGTTAACATCAACCAATGAACAATGATGTGAGGAGGATAGAGTAGGAAGGGCAGTTTACTTAATTATGGGTTTGTGATTATGCTTAAACTAATAAGCTGTCAGTTCTATGCTGACCATAGCAACTATCCTATCTCATAGGAATAGTTATGCGGCTATGACAAGACGTTAAATCTAATTTACGCATTTGCTTAACCATTAAGCTGTCAGTTCTATGCTGACCATAGCAACTATCCTATCACATAGGAATAGTTATGCGGCTATGACAAGACGTTAAATCTAATTTACGCATTTGCTTAACCATTAAGCTGTCAGTTCTATGCTGACCATAGCAACTATCCTATCACATAGGAATAGTTATGCGGCTATGACAAGGCGTTTAAATCTAATTTACGCATTTCATATCAAAGCAGTAAATCCTATTTACTTAAAACTGTAAATCTAATTTACCAGTTCAGATTACGTGAATAATTCACGTATATATCTATCAGTTTCTAATTCTTTCTTTTGCAGCAGTTGATTGTGTACTGTTTTCGTGTTCTAAACCATATAAACAATTTATATGAATAATAAAAATAGTTAATCAGTTTAGAATACGTTAAGCAATTTGGTAATGTGACAAAGTCCATTTTCGGCCTGTCATCAGGACACGTAAAAGAAGGGGTTACGTCGGAAAGCCAAACGAAAGTTCCTTTTCCAGTCTTTCCCTTGATATAACCTTATCTTTTACGTGTGGAGATCAACAGTTCTTACTCAGGTACTTTATTGCTTCATCACATTCTTAGATATACTTTTACACAGTCAAAGTAAAGAAAGCATAAAGTCACTTTTATCTTTCTTAGTCGGAAAACCGAACCAAGAAAATCACATTTTATTCGGTTCAGGTTTTAAGCAGCAAATCTAAGAATTAAAACTAACAATATATGTATGCATGCACCATGCATAAGGTATAATTATTTTAGAAAATCAATCAGCAGGAGAGACTGTGCTCTGATATCACTGTTGGGTTTTGCTGTACCCTTTGATTAGGTTAAGTATGCGGAAAGTTCGTAAACCAAAAATTTTTACTTTTAACTTAACCCTAGGATTAAAAGAGTTACATCGGAAAGCCAAACGAAAGTTCTTTTTCCAGTCTTTCCCTTGACATAATCTTTTAATCCTACTTAGGATCTACTCCCCGATTGATTTCTAAAATAATATTTATTTAACATTTAAATAAATATAAATAACATTTATACCTTGTTTCCAAATTATAATTGGAATGCAGACCGAGCGAGAAGACCGGATCTAAGCAATGTCTTCTTTCGGAGCAATGACTTCTCTCGGAGCACCAAACATATGGTGCCTCTATAGGTTATCCACCAGGACTAACCAGAGAGCGGTTTATTTCTTTTGCCAGAAATATCACGGTATTACGCAAAAACACTATTCACGGGAAAAAGAAGAAATAGCAGAATTCCCGACCGGCAGTTATTCTGATTTTACTAAAAGGCAAAACAGAAATATCACGACTTTTGGGAAAACACTATTCACTGAAATCCCGCAAACACTATTCAACAACTCGAAAGATAATACGTAACTGTTACGTATAACTTTCGTTTAAACCGCAACACTATTTGGGAGAGAAAATATTATAACTGAATCGAATCGAGTCGAATCTGATTTCTATATTTTTCTCAACCCCTACCCCTCTATTTATAGCCTTTGAAATGTTGTGAAAAGACCAAAATACCCCCATGACAAGGCATGCCACCTAGGGGGGTGAGATGTCATATGGATAGGATTGATGACATGTCATGTGGATAAGATTGATGACATGTCATGTGGATAGGATTGATGACGTGTCATACGGATAAGGACGGATCTGAAAAGACCAGAATGCCCTCGCTCCGAACACAATTAATATCCGTATAATTATTCTGAATAATTACATTTCTTGCGGTTGTTGATTTCGGTAATTTATACAACGTGTCCTACACGTTTATAAATTAACCGGTTAACTTTTATACAACGTGTCATACACGTTTATAAATTAACTAATGTTTTTGCTTGTCATTTTTACATGACATTTATAATATAATTATATCAAGTATAATTAATTATAAACCATCTTATTATTGATCATAATCAATTTATAATCAATCAATAAGATTCTCCGATTAACTCCTATAGGTGTGACTCGATAGGATCTGTGTTATGTTGGTAAATAGAATTAAAACCGTTTTAACTTCTATAATCATGAGAGGCATCTGGCAAAACGCATCATGACCATCCAATTACACAGATGATGTCGTACAGTACAATATCACGATCCAGTAAACTATTTTACTCGTGTTTAATTCTTTTGTCTCATAGCTGTCAGATTAATTTCAAGGTAGGTTTGTGTCATCCTTGTAAATTAATCTTTTCTTGATCTTGAGCAGATTATCAAATATGATTACTCTTGTATTCATACTGCTAGTAGATATTCTTACTCTATCAAGGGGCCCAGTGACACTATAACTCGTATAATAAACACGAGGGACAATAGTACTTTTGGTAGATCATCACTACCTCAGCTAAGTTATGTATACCGAAGAGCTACCGTTATAGCTACTTTTTACAGATAGTGTTAGGTAACAATCACACATACACATCTCTTAGTTAGGAAAGATGAATACCTCATACTTTAGAATTTAACACTGAATGAAAGCATTAATGACACGAACACAATTCCGTATAATGTTTCATTCGGGGTCTGTCAAATACCATGTTCCTAGAACATGTATCTATGTGATTAAATTGACAACTCCTTGTCTATGGTCAGTAAAACTTTAACCATCATTTAATCCACATACTAACCTTTAATTGGTTAATTAGTGTTCTTTGCTAATTACCTCGTTCAGTGACTATTAAGAGTATTTATCATCTATATTATGAAGTTCTACTCATTTCGAATCCGAATGCCGAAATGATCTATAATTCGATAAAACTCAAAGAACAAAATGATAATATTATTAATCATTCAATTCATGAACAAAGCTTTATATAATTAAATTATCGTATTATTGACTTCTAGATTATTACACTAACAATGGCATTTCAGTTCTTATAATTTTTGTAAAAACAAAACTAATCAAGTTGATTTGGTAAATTCTTTCTTTTTAATTATGGTTTCTAAAAAAAATCCTCATACTCATATACTTGTAAACAAAATTTTATATTTTTTTACTATTTTCTTAGATGATAGAAAATCACTTGATCTGGAAATTTTGGACAAGCTAAAAACAATTTTTCTACCCATCTAAAAAGATAGTAAAAAACTTCTAAAATATGTAAAATTTAGTTTACAAGCAGGGGCGGAACTAGAAAATTTTAATAGGGGTGACTGAAAATTAAAATGCACAATTGTGATGAGTGAGATTTGAATCCAAGACCTCTCACCTACAAAGTAAAGCTTTAACCACTAGATTACAACTAAACATTTATTATTTATGGGTGGCTAGACTATATAAAAAATAAAAAAATAAAAATTCAATTAAATTTCTATATGCATAATTATGAAATCATAGGGGTAGCTTAGCCACATGTGCTTATGCCTTAGATCCGCCTCTGTTTACAAGTATATATTCATATAGATACCATGTTTTTCAGTTTGCATCTACCATTATAATTTTGAAAATAAAAATATTGATCTATAGTACTGACGAATCTGCGCTATACATAGTATCATAACCTCGCTCACATATAAAATAAGACACATATACAGAAAGTGTGAACAAATTAAAAGATTTGACCCCATTAATTTCATAGGATAATTTTATAACATATAATATTTTACTCTAAACTATATAGAAAATCTTGCATAAATAATAAAAAAAGAAAATAAATGAGACCAATTGACCGCATTCACTTAACATGAATTCGCCCCTAATGGTTGGTATATCCGTTAAAACATTCTAAATTATCTGTTTCTCGTCAAAATATATTAATTTTTAATTTTTTCATTTAAAATTAAAGTACTTTCTTATTTATCATTATGTTTTAAATTTGAAACTTTTAAATTTAATTGATTGGAGGAAGAAATGAGAGAAGGTTACGATGATAGCTAGGTACTCCCTATTACTTTTAGTATTAATTACTCTTTGTATCTAACAAAGTGCTTATGGGTTGATATTGATTTGTACCATCTTGGGATGAAATTGAGGTGACGAAAAGATTAACAAATTTCAATAATTATAATTTTTTATTGAATATACGATCCGATTTTAAGTACAGTTTTGCAATTATTTTTTTTATAACAAGAAACGCATTAAATCCGGGATGACGAAAGTTGCACGTGGAGATGGTGCGTCGGTGCAAGAAGTCTGGAATTCGTATCCTCTGCATTAACTCAAAAGGGAATCTTTTGAGTTAATGAATTTCGACCATCCGATTTGTTTTAAGAGACTAGATCTGCACGAATATTGAAAATCTTCCTAAGTTATAATCAGAAAATGAATTGACTCCGTTTAAAATCAGACGGTTCAGATTCATTAAATCAAAAGATTCCTTTTTTGAGTTAATGCAGAGGATACGCATTCAGAAGTCTGCCCCTGGTGGAACGTCACTGCTACACCACCACCCCTTGCATGACTTACGAGTGGTTGTCTGTTGCCAGTTGCCTGTTGCCTGTTGGTTGCTTTAGGTTTAGGTTATGACTGGGGCTAGCTCACGTGATTATATAATCAGGGAAGAGATTCCAAATTTTTGTAACAACTTACAAACAGCTTGGGTTTTAGATCTGAATCAAAATAAAATGATTTGAATTACATTTTTTATTTTAAAAAGGTACTTTATATGATCGTTCAATTTTAATTGGTCAATTCGTATAAAAGTATAGCCCACCAGGCCACCACTATGTGACTCCGTTAGTAATATCGGTGAGCCTGACTATCTATATAAAATATAAATAAACTCCTACCTATTTGTTTTGTTTGATTTTTTAATAAAAGGTAAGAAATTGGTCCAATCTAAACCATCAAATTTGAAATAATTAATTTCAACTATTTCATTAATTACATTTGCAGGTGTATTAAATTCATATAGCCAGAGGGCGCCTATGGGAGAATGGAGATTTCGGCCTTGAGCCCCAAGTTGAGCACTGCGGTTGCATGATCATTTGCTTGGCTATATTGGTAAGCTCTCAGAACCATATGATTTCATTAGAAACATAAAAAATTAAACCTGATTACATAATTTGGAGGCTATTGAGTGCATGCGAAGTTCATGGCAATGTTCGACTTGCAGAGAAGTTCGGTAAAAATCTACTTGACAATGACAGAGCGACTCAAGAGAAGGAATATCATCGTATAATTTGACTGGCGCTCAATATACCATAGAAAATGTCATTCTGTGATTTTTAATACTTCATCTTTATATAAGAATTTCAATAGATTTTGAAACAATCATAATAATAAGAAAGCTGGATGTTCATAGACTGGGAGAAAGAGCAATGTTTTCAGCCTCTGTTCCTAAAACATTAATAAATGTTAGAGTTTCCAATATTAATTGAAGTGGCCTACTTTTAATTGGGAAAACATGTCAGGTCAGATAATATATCCGGTTTGAGTATGCTTATCCACTGACCAATGCACGTATGTTATTAAGCATAATTTCAATTTTCATAAATTAATTTTGAGTTATTGACATGGCTTTATTCATATATAACCACAACGCACTGATAATTAGTGAGAACTGAGAGGTAATTTCTTTCACTTCTTACCAATATTACAAATAAAAAAAAAAAACTAGTACAAAACTGCCCTAACATGCCAGTATGCCAGGAGACAATATACTTCACAAAGTACCTAGACTAAGAAACCTGAAGGGCTCCATATATTTGTGATGAAAATTTCCAAGTAGATTATAGGAAACATACTCTTTTTTCTTCAATGGTTAAATTGATGAGGTTTTGTAAATACAAAAGGCCAAGAGAGCTGGAATCAGAAAGCAGTAAACTGGTGCATGAATGAGGGGGTTGATCTTGTATGCCTTTACAAGAGCTATGCATTGCTGAAAGATGAAAAAAAAATATTGCTAATCAGTTAGGAGCAATCTGTAATTTACTCAAGAAAACTTTTACAGGTGATAATCCTATATAATGGAAAATGTCAACTCAGTCCATGTCAGTATAAGTGGCTATACAGTGATATTTCTCACCTATCATGCGTAATTGGGATATGACCAAATGAGATATTTTGAATGCTTTTTGGATTTTATTCTGTGGTCAAGAATCAATGCAGGAGGAGCTGTCCTTATTTTAATTAAAAAAGGCAATGGTTTATATTGACAAGTCACACAGGAACTAAAAGTAATTATAAAAGTTGAATTAAAAACTTAAGTACCATCAAGTGTGTCCAGAAAATAGCTATTGCCACCACAAGTAAGAACTTCCTGATCCAACGGCCACTCCAAATACGTTCCTTTTCAGCACATGCCTTTTGGTCTCTACCATAGTCATCCTCTTTCTTACCAGTAAGAGAGAGATAGAATATCCTATACACCATTCGCTCAGCAGCCAAACCAGCCATGACCAGAATTGCTGGTAAAACCACCCAAACAAGATGAGGTAATGTAATAACCATCACATCAGGAAATCCAACTCTTGCTACTTCTCTTATACCATTAAGAGTTGCATCGCTCCAACCTCGGTAAGTCATGAACATAAGATTGCCATCTTCAGCAATTGCATATCCAAAAAACCAAGGCAGTAAGAGCAAATAAACCAAATAAATAAACAAAACAGACCACACTATACTCATTCTAGGAAGCTCTGTGAACAAAAAAACCAAACCACCAATCCAATAATCCCTAGAATTCTTGCCTCTTATATTATGATTCGTTAAAGAGAGAGCAAGTTTCTGAAACAGGAGAAACAAAAAAGCAATTGCAAAAAGAGCCCACAAAGCGGGGTAATATATTACAGCCCACTGACAGCCCATCACAATAAACTCTATCCAACTCCAGCTCAATTTCGAATTGAGGCCGTTTATGGAGAATGGTTTCAATGGAGTAGAAATGGTGTCTCCAGTTACATCAGTAGCTTCAATTTTTAGCCAGTACCGATCAGGGGAAGGATCCACAAATGATCTCCAATTCCAAGGTATGAAATACAGTTCCCCTCTACTATTCTCCTTCACTTCCATTTTTTTCATTTCTGAGTCTAAAACCAAGTTTAGCGTGCCAAAACTAGAATCATATACCTTCACTCCAACTGATGCAAGTTGATGTTTTGAAAATACTAGAGCTCTAATTGTTCCAAACTTTTGGGTTTCTTTGTCCTGGCATTTGAAATCATCAGCTGTTGAAATGCGTTGCATTAATCGTGAGTCCAAAGGGAAAGTTGGTAGTATGATTATATCCCTAGAACCATATCTCAAATCTAAATCAACAAATGAAACATCTCCAGAATCAATTGCCAAAATTCTGAGGCTTCTGTGGCTTCTCCAATCCCCCATTTCCCACTCCCAGAACTCTTTAATTTCTTTCTTTTTCTTCTGGCAGCTGTCAGTTTCACCTTTTTCCACTTGTAGAGTAGCTTCATGCATATTAAATTGGAAATATTCATTATGAGACTTTAAATGGTGGCGTTTTAAGTTTTTTCCAAATCTTCCGTGAAGATGACCGCATAGATAAGCAGAAATACTATGGTTTAAGAAGACTTCTTTTAGGGTTTTCTGAGTCTCGGTTAATGCTGTGAAAGAAAGAGGGAAATGGCCAAATACAATTTTGGTTACTTGAGAGGTTTCAAATTGATTTGAATTGTCCCATTGTGAAAGGGCTCTGTCTAGGGTTTCAAGTAATTGATCGGTCGGGTGACCAAACAGGTTGGTGGGCCCACGTAAGCCTGCAGTGGCTAGTGTTGTGTCAATTCCGACAAATAGATGCTTCCCATCTCTGGTCTGCACTTAAAACTTCCAAAAGTTATTACTTGCCAATAGCTACTTTAGAGAATTTCAGTCCTTTTATTGCCAAAGATTTGCAATGTGAGATTTTGCGGTTGAATTAGTTAAGGTTGCTGGTTGGTACCAGCTCCTAACCAACTAGGTGCCGATTTGACGTTTCTTTTTTTTTTCCGCAACTTATTCTATAGTGTCTTTTGTGTGTGTGTGTGTGTGTGTGTGTGTGAGTATGGTAAGGGATGAGCATTTTATTTGGCCTATTATGTTTGCAGTAACTGAGGTTCACATGTCATGTACAAATATATGTGAGAAAATAAACATAAATACTTGCCTTTAAAGTTACACTCTGAATATCACCCTTCCTCCTTAGTCTTGAATTGATGCTGTATTTCTCATAGAAATCATTTGCATCACCCTGCTCTGGTACGCCGAAGCTATCATGGTTTCCTCTTAGATCATAGAATATTCTCTCATCAAGCCCACTGGCCAGAATCACTTCTTTTGTGACATTTTCATACTCCATCCATTCTCTCTCTTCTTGCTTCATTGTTAGAAAATCCTTACTTTTCCCATCTAATGAGAGCACAACAATTGACACAAAAAGAGCAATTTTTTTTTCAAACTCACTTGAGTCTTACATTCCAGAGAGAGGAAAAATAAAACCAAATGCTGGTTGGTATCAGCTTAATTTCATTTCAATGTTTAATTTTTATCTTTTTTTGGTGAAATGGTCAACTGGGACTATTTGAGAGTTAATATGATGTATAAGCACTAAAATATCGCCAACTGGGCTAAACAAAGCACTCTTACAGTCTTACTGGTACAAAAAAACAGTACCAGTATTGCAATTCAAGGGAGAAAAGAGGCCAAACAATCTATTAACACTTTACATTTTGCAAGACAGGTAACTCTTATCAGAGAAACTCAAAGAACTAACAATTAACTTGATTGAAAGTTCTCCAATTAAGGAAGTAAACAAACCAGTGAGATCGCCGGTGATGAGAACAAGCGAAGGATTAATCATAGAAAGTGCGGGTCCGACATAGCGCCTGAAATCACGAGCTCGATCCGGGTGGAAGACGCTGAAGTGAAGATCCGATAGCTGGACGACCCACACCACCGACCCGGGTCCGCCTTTCACCTCGATCGCCTCTTTTTGCCATTCGTGGTGCACCGGAGAACCGGTAGAGGAGAGAAACGTCGAGGAGAAGGAAAGGAGAAGTGAAGTGACAATCAGGAACTTCCATTTTTGCGCGCTCATGGTAAGAGCCTAAGAGGGGTCGACGAATGACCAAAAAGGCAGGTGGAGTTGAGTCGATGCACGGAGTTTGGTAGAAACTCACGAATCGATGTTAGATGAGTTGCATGGTGGCTTTTGTGCTGGGCTTATTCCGTTTGTTACTTTTGTGCTGGGCTTATTCCGTTTGCTACTTTTTGACCAAAAAGTGGGATACCCACCACCGATTTCATTAGAAATCTTAGAACAGTTATCTGAAATTAACTTCAAACAGCTGGAATTCAATCAGAGCTATTACAAAACATTGACAATATCAGTTCTAGGGCTTCTAATGAGCCGAGCTGGCTCATGAGCCAATGAGTTGAACAGCTCAATAAATTATATCGAGCTAGATCCTAAACTAAATAAAACCCGAACTCGGCTCGGCTCATATTTTATCACTCAAACAGGGCCGAGCCAAGCCGGCTCATGAGCCAATGAGTTGGAGAATATGCATATGAGGTTTATGAATTTTAATGAGTTGGAGAATATGCATGAGCCAAGGAGCTGTGGTAATATTCCATGTTGGAGTTATGCAAAATAAAAGCCTTTTGTTATTTTTTAGCATGAGAATAGATATGGTTATTAAATTATCTTGTGTCAGATTGATATGTTGTTTGTATTTTTTTTTTTCTAATGCTTGGTATTAATTTGAATATTTCTAACTAATATGTTAAATTTTTTAATTTTAGTAGATTTTACAAAGCACGTGAATGTTTAGTTTTAGTGTTATAATTTGAACTTCAAACGTGATATAACGGAGATTTTAATGTTTAGTTTTAGATAGTATAACGGATTCAGCTCATCCCATCAGCTATCTCTAAACCCAACTGTACCAGTCTGAAATAACCCAGACTGGTACGTTTACCAGTATCTACCATAATACATCAAAAAACAGGAAAACAATATTAAACATGCAACCATGCAAGGCAGAACAAGCAAACACAAAATAAGACCAAAAGTAGTGAAGCATGACAGAGAACTAATCAGTAAACAAGTTTCGGTTTGTGCCAGGCAAATGGGTTTTGCTCCATTCCCATTGCCTGAACTCTTCCTCTGCCTCTGCCTCATCCCAATCCTCCTCTACCTCCATAGTTACTAGGTCCTGACAAGAAAGATCAACAACATCCAAAGGCATTAATAAAGATAATCTAAGAAATTGGTTATTCCCAATTGTCTTACACTAGAATGTGGCTAAAGAAATAATCCTGGCACCTACTAAACAGAGAGAATGGAACTATTTTGAAACAAAAATTTGTTCCATTCCAATCATACAGTCTGATACGTCCTATCTCGAGGAGAATATGGCGTATGAGAAGTGAATTGGGCTGAGTTCGTCCTGCCAAAGAATGACAGGCCGAAGTGAGGACCGAGTTGGGAACTCGGGGAGGTTTGGAGATATTCAGACTCTAACCTATGCGATATGTCTCTTAGCAAATGATTCGATCCTGTTTAATGGGATTTTCTACCTTATATAGTCTGTCCATAACCGTCATCCCGAGCGGTTATGGGAGACTCAGGCAGTTATGCAAATCGTATCGGCGGTTATCCCGCGCGGAAGCGGTTCAAGCCATTTTCGGGCTGAGCCTTGTGAGGCCGTTTATTGGGTCCTGTTTAGATAGAGCTTGGGCTTTCCGTATTGATTCCGGATTGGCCTGTTGAGGAGGTCCGAATCCCGGATCTTTCATGGCCCGTAAAGTGTAAGTTAAAGGGCCTGTGGAACTAACTAACTCAACCATTATCATATCTTTAAGAGGGATTAATGTATCAATCCACCAAAGATCATCAATAATGGTACAATCAAAATTAAATATTGTGATTAGCTATCCAAATCCAAAACTGACTTGTAAATGAGCAATGTACAATCATCGGTCATATATGAATGAGAAGATGTTGAACTTCGGATTTATGTTTTTGACGAACGGATTTCGAGTTTATTATTAATCACAAAAGTCATCTTCAAATTACAGCTTCATTGGGGGTTAGATTCAAAAAAGAATATGGGAATATTGACATATTTATACCCAATTACTTAAAAATATTTATATTTGAATACATCATTTAAACAACAAGAGCATGTTAATCATTATTAGGAGTTTGATACTGAATTTTAGATATATATAAAAAAAGTTCCTTCTTCTCCTTTTCTTTGCTAAAAATTCACGAAAGTTTCAAAGATGCTTATTTTCTCTCCCAGGTTTCCTTCATTTAATATTAGGGTTGAAATCTATAGTTGTTTGAAAAGGGTCTTAAGTATAATTCCTGTATTGAATGAACAAAATCAATAGACACCTCAGTTGGATATACATATTCTCACGTGTTTTTTTTGTTGGAAAAAAAATTAACTAACCAACTATAATTAAATCTGAATTTTGATCAATAAAATTAATATCAATTATATTAAAAATATAATTAAGAATATATTAAAAACTTTATTACCCGGAGCTGCAAAATGCGGACCTAAGGCAACTCCTGTCCTAAGCGCAGGAATAATCGGTTAAGCTTGCCCCAAGTTACGCCGGTATTCCTCTGCCTACGGGCGCAACCGTGGTAGAAGTTGATGTAACTTCTTTCAACAATGATAGCAGAATAATATGTTTTCTATAAAGAAAATATTTGTTTGTGGGAGAATAGAAATTGAATTTATGAATTATGGAGCTAAGAGAAAGAGAGTATGTATGTGAATTGTTGGATCGATGGATTATTGGATTGATTTGCTCTTCAAATATCATGTACTATTTATAAGCAAATGTCATAGACACCAATAAATTGTGCATTCATGACCATTAAAATCATATTCATCGTTATATATATTACCGTTTGTAACTCAATTGAAACATGTAATTAATTAAATCTCAAACGAACAAATGCAATTAATTGCATATCAAAGCTCAAACGGACAAATACAATAAATTGCATATCAAAGCTAGATCATGATCTAAAGTCATTTGCACAAAATTATATTAAATATGTATTGAGGTCACGGAAAGCTCATATCACTATATTTGATTCAATTTTATGTGTTGGTAAATAATGAGCTTCTATGTACAAATTAGATCAAAATAACTCATTCACAAATAGTTCCATAATTGATAAAGTTAAAAACATTAATATTAAAATAAGTATTAATTTATAAAATTTTGTGTTTTCAAAATATATTTCTAACACTTTTGATAAGAATAAGTAAATGGAGATGATTGGATTATTGGATATATTATCAAGTATTCTTTTAGTAAGAATAAGAAAATGGAGATGATTCAGATAGATGATCCAAATTGAAATACTTCTCTAAAATTGTGGGTGTTTATAATTTTTTTTCTATATTTATTTTACTATTTCTTTGCTTGCTTGGTTTGTGTAAAATTTTCAAGGAGAGGGTTCAAATGCTTCTATTTTTAAAAACATTAATAACTCAAAATTTAAAACTTAAAAGTAAAAAAAAACCGTTGAATGTGATCTATATTATTTTTTCTATGTGCTCATAAAAAATTATCATATATCAATTTTATTTTTATGTGAATCAATAAATTGAAAAATCAACATTATTCATATTAGTATATTTTTTACAAACTCTTGATAACAATTACAACAAAATTAAAATGTCATAATTTTTACAAATACATAGATAAAATAATATAGATCATATTCAATGATTTTATTTTGACTTTTAAGTTTTAAATTTTGAGTTATTAATATTTTTAAAAATAAAAGCATAGTAGAGGTAAAAAAATGGAGACATTTGAACCCTCAATTTTCTCAATTTTGAAAAAGGTTATGATGCCGTACCCGTCTTTTCTCCATTAGAAGTCAAATAGAGATGTCCATGTATATGTACATGATCCGACTCAAATATTTAGCACACATCCCTCTCCTCTTCTTTCCCTTAAATAATTAACGGTCAATTTCTGCATCAGAAATCCCATTTTTTTTAAATAAAAATAAATTAAGCTTCCAAAGCACCAACCCAGAATTTTAAGCAGGATGATGTGAACACAAAACACTGAAATTACTTGTACACATTTAGCTTTCAGAGATGTTAACCCTCAAGAAAAAAAAAAGTGCTTCATAAGTTCCTACAAAATAAGATGACAAAACAAACAGCAATATATTAAATGAAATGAGAACCGATTACCCACTGGCAGAATCTTGCCTAAATAATAGTTCAAAGGTTTATTATTATAGTTTCTCATGAAATGACAGACAGAATTGCAGAACGAGCACAGGTAAAAGTGGGGCGAAAATGAATTATGGGATGTCCCAAGGCTTGGCCTCAGGGATGGCAACGACCATGTTCTGATGCTCATGCGCCAGCACAACCTGGCACCCGAGTCGAGCATGCTTGTTCAACACCCGATTGCGAGATGCACGCGTCAGCACATACCTGTTAAAATGTCAGAACTGTCACTCAAGTGAAGTTAGTATTAAAATAGTGCTCATTTTGGAGTAGGGTGTTCTTAAGCTCACCAAGCTTCTTGGTGAGCTTAGCTCCAAAAACTATTTAATTGACTTCAACCTACGAATCCAAACCATTGAACCCGATCTACTTCACGAGTGATGCATTTACATGCAAAGTTTTTAAATTTTCGAATTAATTTAGTATAAAGTCAAGTGGTGAAAATTAGAAGGTTTATATATTTAATTTTAATGCATTCATTTTTTGAAAAAAATTTTACCACTTGGTTTTGTATACTAAATTAATTCAAAAAATAAAAAACTTTGCATGCAAACTCATTACTCGTGAAGTAGATCGGTTTCAATGGTTTGGATTCACAATTTGAAGCCAATTTGATAGGTTTTGGAGCTAAGCTCACCAAAAGGCTTGGTGAGCTCAAGAACACCCTAGTTCTACTCCTCATTTTGCATGTGCATCATACTGTTTTAAAAATTTAATTCTACCATATGTACAATGCAGTGCCTCATATGAATGAGATACAACATTGTATCTGATACTTCTAATCAAAACAACAGATAATCACAACTTAGAATTAAAGGAAAGGGATAGTACAAATAACAGTCAACATCATTTCATATGTTTTGTAAAGTGGCAGAGAACCCCAGTACCAATTCAAGTCAGTTGTAATTTTAACCCAAACAGACCATTTGGAAATGCAAGGTAATTAACGTAACAACATAATTGTCAACATTTTAAGCAACACTCACATTTTCAATCACCATAAAGTACTGGATTGGTGTTATTTATATATTAAAGCCTGAAGAAAACTCTAGTTTTAGTTGCAAATAAAAAAGAAAGACAAGCCCAGGGCCTTGGTAAATTGCTTAAAACAGAATTACTAGAAGAAGGTAAAATGACTAAATGCAGAAGTAATCAACATCCAACTCATATGCTAACTAACTAACTCTGATACTAAATAAAAAGGCGACAAACCACAACCAAACAAAATTTTGGCTGGAATTATAACGCATCAAAGCAAAGAAGCAAGATGAAAAAAATGATCCACATGAACGGTGAATTGTTATGTAAAGTCCGCGAATTGGTATTACAGAGACAAAAGAAAGAAACAAAGAAAGATGAGAAGAAGAATAATCTGCTAAGTTTTGCAAACATTTAGTTAACTCGTGCCAAGATGTATCCCATTGGTACTAGGATTCAATGTCAGCAGCAGTATGTGGTTAAAACCAAACCATCTAGAATAGAAGTTTTTTGAAATTGAGCTTAGTACGCAAAATACATAAAAAGGCATGTAGTTTGAAATTGAATCTTTCTTCATTTTGAAATTATTTTTTACTTTTGAAGTACAGGATAAATTGACATGAACAACATAAGGGTTATCTAAAAGCTATAGCTTCTTCCATGTCAGGCATCAGCGCCAGAATAGAAGACCAAATGGACCAAGCAACCCGCTAGAAAATCAATAACAAAGATTGGAACATATTGGACTCAATGTGGTATTAAGCTTAAGAGCGATACAGTACAGTATGGTAAAGCATCCAGTGGTACAGCCCTGAACCTAACAGCTTAAAAAGGTAACATGGTATTCCAAAGCAACAGACCTCAACATTTAGATTTCCACTTGTAACCACCTAAGAGTCTGAGAGCTTCTTCAATTACTTATATTATAAATCAACAATACCTCTCTTCATAGCTGGGTTCAGGCATCTTCTCAAGCCACTCCTGAGCAATGTGCACCTCGCACTCAGCCGAGCAGGCCTCGATCTCCTCCAAGCGGTGCGAGGCGGGGTCGATCAGACCAGCGTTTGCCAGAGCTCGGAGCAGTGTCTGACCAGTTAGCCCCACCACCTCGCGCTTGTTCCCGTCAAAATCGATGGCGAAGAGACGCACGATCCGATCGGAGACTTTGGCGGAGTGCGACGCGGCGGCGGAGACGGAGGAGGTGGGTCTAAAGATCTGGTGCTTAGATAGGAGCGAGATAGGGGCGCCGATCCGGCGCAGAGAGGCCAGTGCCATGGCTAAGGGTTTGATCGTGGGTTTCAATGGGAGAATTCGGATCGGAGCCGGTGGAGAGAGAATGTTGAGGTGCGGGGGAAGAGGTAATGCTGTAGGACGAGTAAAGATTTTAACAGAACAGTTTTGGCTTCATGTAGAGCACGAATCATTTGCACCTCTGTTTTGATTCTATAGTCCTTATACTGCATGAAGCCAAAATTACTCTGTTAAAATATTTACCCCAGGACTCCTGAGAATATTTGGGCTTTGGTGGAAACCAGGCTTTGTGAAACCTTTTTTCTCTTATAGGCTGCTTGCGAAAAAAGAAATTTATTCGTTTATTTTCTTAGGCTTTTCTGAAAGCTGATCCGACAAACTAGAAGAATTTGTTGGATAATCAATCCAAGTTCCAACAAAAGTTTTTATGTTCGAGCCAGTTAACTTCATTAACTTTCAAGGCAACAACTGACTATAAAACCAAAAACTAGGCACAATATTGTTTCAAAACATGAAAATTGGCATTTCTTGCAACATAGTTCTCTATTTAGCAAAGGTTTAAATAGCGTTTATCGCGTCATGAACGGAACGGCTGAAAAAACGGCGCTATGGCCATATAGCGCCGCTATAGCGCGAAATAGTGCGCTATAGCGGCGCTATATGACCATAGCGTCATAGTTTTTTTGGTCCGAAAACACTATAGCGACGCTATAGCGCGCTATTTAGAACATTGCTATTTAGATAGCGCCGCTATAGCGCGCTATTTAGAACATTGCTATTTAGATAGGCACAACATGAAATTAAGGGGAAGGGAGGGGAGTGAAGTGTGAGCGTGATCTCACTTGACCGAAGTTGATTACTTGCTTCGAAATCAAATTTTTTTTAGGAAACACGAAAGTGAGTAGACAGGGACGAAGACAGTAACAAGGTAAATTGACCTCCATTTAAAAAAAATTATTTATATGTAATTTTCTATTTAGTTTAGAATAAAATGTCATGAATACTGTAATATTAATATCTATTTGCACAACATAAAAGTTTTATACATGTTTGATCTTCATAATTTGAAAGTTTGACTTCAAGAAACGGAGTAGAGATAAGTTGCATGTATAAGATTAAGTTCACCTTTGGTTCGAATATCTTTCGCATCTCTCCTTCTTTACGTTTCCGTTCCTTTTCATTTTGCTACTGGTTGTGAAGCACGGTCTTAAAAAAGACGTTGCACGAGATGCGTATAGATTTTTACAAGTACAAGAAACTATTGGAATCTCACTATTCTAGGGCAGCAATTATAGCAAGTTTACTGAGAACAAGTTCCAATAGTGAGTTTTGATAGATTTATTTCATGCATAACAATACCGTAATTTATAAATCCTAAATTTGTCATGATTCTCTAGTGAACTCTTAATCTAAAATTCTAAGTTACCTTGGTCCATAATCATGATCTTCCAGAGAGACACAATCATCATTGATCACCGGAAGCCTTAAGATTTTCAAGTAATCTCTCTCAAGTCCGATGGAGAGAGCGAGAGAGGCGGCAGCAGCAACGCTCTATTCTGCACAAGGAGAGATACCCGGATCGCAAGTTCTTTTCCGACGAACCCTTTCTCCAATCTCTCAATATCAGTTTCGGTTATTTTAGAGAAAGAGAGAGAGAGACGCTAAAGAGAGAGAGAGAGGCAGAATAGAGAGAGAGTGTTAATTCATTTGAATAGGCACCTCTGTACATACCGAGTTTATATGCAGCCTATTTTTCTTATTGGGTTCTTAATGGGTTTAAATCCAGAACTTGCATATATTTGAGTATTTCCTTATTTACAGAATATTGTCATATTTAATTGTGTTCCCCATGGACCAATATCATAATTGTATTATTTTCAAACTTTATATAATTTAGACCATCATTAAATCATAAAGTTATTAATACACATTCTACACATTAAAGGCCCCACTTGTCATAACACATATTGAACCCGATAAATAATACTTAATTTGATAACTTCATTAGATATTTGACAGTCTATTATTCAATATATATTTATATCACATATAAGCTCATATATGTTGTAATTAATTGAAATTAATTCCAACAGTCTCCCACATGGGCTATATGTATTATCTAATATATATATTGATAAAACTGAATTAAGTACTCAAACTGTGCTGTCATAGCCTTTTGCGTTATCAACCAATTCCGTCAATCAATCATATTCACAAGGACTTAAGTAGTATTCGTCTCATAAATTGAAACTAAATCAACATAAATCACTGTGTAAACTGAATGACATGAATCATGAAGGGATGTGTAGTTTGGGAATTACATGCAATGTGATCCACATGCCTATCTCTAATTTGGTCACTTTATCTTAATTTGATTTTGAGGTCAATCATAAATTCAGAGTGCATAATAAACTGAATAACTTAAGTCTGAATAACTGCATGATACGTACAAATTACAGAATATCATATAAAAGTTAACTGCATGATATATGTAAAAGTATATCATATAAAACATAAAACATGATACATAAAATACAGACTCCCACTAACTCTGACAATCCTCTTTACCATAGATACCCATGTGAGAGACATGCTCGTGAAACTGTTTGAGTACCAATCCCTTAGTCAGTGGATCTCCTAGCATGGAAGATGTACCAATATGCTCAATACTTATAAGTCCACTCTGAACTCTTTCCTTCACAGCAAGAAACTTAATGTCGATATGTTTGAATTTTGACGAGCTCTTGTTGTTGTTGGAATACAGTACTGCTGAATTATTGTCACAATATATCTTGAGTGGTAATTTAATAGTATCCATAATACGCAGCCCAGTGACAAAATTTCTTAGCCATATTCTATGGTTTGATGCCTCGAAACACGTAATGAATTCGGCTGTCATGGTGAAAGAAGCAATCATGGTTTGCTTTGCACTCTTCCAAGAAATAGCTCATGTAGCCAACATAAAAAATATAACTAGATGTTGACTTCATGCTATCCACACAGCCCGCAAAATCGGAATCAGTATATCTAATAACCTCAAGCTTATCTGATCTCCAATATGTCAGCATATGATCCTTCGTTCTTTGCAAGTACCTGAGTACCCTCTTGGCTGCTCTCCAATGATCCATACCAGGATTATTGAGATATCGACCTAACATTCCTGTGATGTACGCAATATCCGAACACGTACACACCTGAGCATACATCAGACTTCCTACTACCGAAGCATATGGAATCTGGTGCATTTCTGATTTCTCGAGTTCTGGCTTTGGACACTGATTGAGACTAAATTTGTCTCCTTTTGCAACATGGGTATTTCTTGGTTTACCATGTTCCATGCCATATCGCTTGAGAATTCTATCGGTATATGCTTATTGTAAAAGTCCCAAAATATCCTTATTTCGATCTCTATGTATTTTAAGGCCTAACACATATGATGCTTCACTAAGATCTTTCATATCAAAATGCCTGAAAAGATCTTAGTTTCACGCATCATGTTTATATCGTTACTGGCAAGTAATATGTCATCAACATATAAAATCAGAAACATAAACTTACTCTACTGAACTTGTGAATATGCATTCATCCACTAGGCTCAAATCCAAATGAGATAATTACTTGATGAAATTTGAAATACCACTGTCGAGACGCTTGCTTGAGTCCATAGATAGATTTCTTTAATTTGCAAACCATCTGTTTTGAGTCATCGTCATCAGTCTCAAAATTTGGTGGTTGCACCATATAAATGGATTCATCAATATCGCCATTGAGAAACGTAGTCTTAGCACATACAATACTTAATTATTGTCTTTCCTTTGGACCAGTCCAATAACCAAACATCATATGTATATTCACTGTGTATAAATTGGCAAATGATTAATGCCGGTATGAGAGCTTACTTTGGCAAGATGATACATTTATCAATCATTTTCCAAAATATATCTTAATCTAAAGCCTTCATAATTACTTGATATTATCTTTAGCATGATAATTTATCAAAGTTTGACTTAACCGAATTAGGCTTAAATGTCTGTTGGCCTAACCAAATAATTTAATTAGTGCATACTCTGTTGTGGTTCGAAATTATTGCAGCGGAATACCACAACAGCTTAACCGAATAATCCAAGTTTTGATAACAGGATAAAAATAATGGATAGCGTCATTATTAAAACATTTGACCATAAATACTTGATAATGAAACATTGACCATGATTGATTAAATCAAAACTATACAGAAACATCAGACAAACCAATTAGTCATACAAATCAATTTTGGTCATACCAAACAATCTTGGTCATACGAATCAATAATTAATCATTTGTATCATCCTCCAGAACTTACAGTTACACTAGACCAAGATTGATTTTGGAAATTAATTATTGGTAGCGTCATGCGGAAAACAGAAAACAGAGTAACGCCTTGGTCCATAGCCATGATCTTTCAGAGACACACAATCATCATTAATCATTGGAAGTCTTAAGATTTTTAAGTAATCTCTCTCAACTCCGATGAAGAGAGCAAGAGAGGCGGCAACGGCAACGCTCTATTCTGCACAAGGAGAGATACCCGAATCGCAAGTTCTTTTTCGACAAACCCTTTCTCCAATCTCTCAATATTAGTTTTTGTTATTTTAGAGAGAGATGAGAGACGCTAAAGAGAGAGAGGCAGAATAGAGAGAGAGTTAATTCATTTGAATAGACGTAGATTTGATAACTGCCTCCCAGACTTAATCTCCGGTTAAATCTTCAACTAGTGACTTTTGACCAGGACCACCTTCTAGAAGGTCACTAGTGTATTTACAATTGGCACTTATTGGCGCATGTAAGTCTTTAAACCTACGTGTGCAAATCTTTATACATAACATATAAAAGTATTTATACCAAACATACTAAGTCTTTGTAAATACTGAACATATCAACTCTTTATGAAGACTTGATGACTCTAATTGTGCTTTAATTTGAATTGAAATCTTATATAAATGTTCTATGTCAAAAGTATTGTAAAATATTAAAGATTTTAAACTTTAAATTAATAACAATAAGACTTTATACCTAACATATCAAGTTTTTATGCCCAACATATTTAGTCTTTAAACATAATATTTAAAAAGTTAAAAGTGCAGGCTTCATACATATCATATCAAGTCATTAAACCTAGCATATGAAGTCTTTATATCTAACATATAAAGTCGGTAAACCTAGCATATGAAGTTTTTATATATAGTATATCAAGAAGAAGAAAAAAATGACGCGAATATAACTCAAAAGTATTTTATCATAAATCTTATTTGAAAGAGAAAATCGAGTAGAGGACGTTCAAAGTTTTAGATTAGCAAGATTTTTCACAGATTGTCAGAAAAATAAATGAAATTGATCAAAGAAAAAAAAAGTGAGTGAAATGAATCATTAATCATTTTTAGTTTGAGGGGCAAATCGGGTAATAAAAGCGTGGAGACCAGAATGTTTTTCTATTTTATATAAAAATCATATTAAACAGTTCGAATTGACTATTTAAATTTTAAAATAAAAATATAACTTTATAACAGTGTACTACATAAGTATTGCAAAACACTGTAATCTCACTCTTAAATTTGATTTGAAAATTTACACCAAACTATTTTTTCCACTCGCTAATTAACTGCTCTCACAGATCAGCTAACGGAGATTCAAATCTGCTGAAATTCGAGATCGTGAACAGTAACCCTGAAATTTCTGAAATCCGGAATTCAGCCGTCATACTATTTTGAGATGCGTGCATAGAAAAATCAGCTATTTCGAGATACGTGCACAGAAAAAATTAAACGACTGAATTCGAAATTTCAGAGATTTCATAGGTACTGTTCATGGATCTCGAATTTCAGCGGATTTAAATTCGCTAACGGGCGGCAAATATTGCAAGCATTCGCATAGCGACACAGGCAAAATATAAATTACTGAAATATTTAAGTACTCTCCTCTGCGGTCACTCGTTGTGCAAGTTTTACCTCACAACAGGACAAGATGAGATGCTCGCAAGATTTCGATTAGACTCGGTGCACCAAATTTTATCATATTGGTGTGGATAAGTTATTAGTTAAAAACAAAATCAAGCAAGTACAACTTATTAACTATATCTGTACGTTATTAAATAATAGATTAATAACAATTTTTTTAATAAATATTATGTACTTTTGAATCTTTTAGTGCATTTGTAAAAGAAAATAATATCCTAACAAAATAAAAATAAGTACTATTAATTACTTAAAGCATTAACTCTTCAAAGAAATATTATTCCAGTAATTAGTTTACAAAAATAATATCTTGAAAGTGTAGCTAATATTTTAATAATTATTTTTTTAATATGAACTAATGAACATACCAATCTCTTGTAAAACAATATTTTTTTTAAACATGCTTTGTCAATTTTTCTCTCTAATTAGGACCAAGACATGTCTTGTGGAGCCACAATTTTATAAAAAGAAAAGAAAATGATTTCCAACAAGATTCAAAGGAAATAGATGATCAAAGTGAAGTAAATACATATATTATAAAATTTATATTGTTTTTATTCTAATTTTCAAAATTGTAGACATGATGTTGAAATATTTTATTATCCTATAATTATAGCTTTTGTATTCGGAAGATTGAAGGGAACATAAAAATGCCATCATTTAAAATTTGACTATTTTTTTGGAATAGGACAAGAATAAAATATTTTCAAAAAATAGAAGGAATATATATGCTAATAGTATTGTTTTAGTAGCACGCTTTGATATTAGTATTTTGTTCCATTCGCATTTAACTAATTTTAAATTGTGAAAAATGCATCATCATAATGATGAGTTAGTTTTACAAAAAAAAACAACAAAAAATAATTTTCATTTCTGCCTTAAGGAGCTACCCTAGACTTAATTTGGTGGATGAAAGGAAAAAAAAAATATAATTCCTCTTTTTTTGGATTCGACGAAAATAAAATCAACTAAGATAAAAATACAAGTCTATATTAATCTACCCAAGAGATAATGCGCTTATTATCTCTAATTTCAGAATTTCAATTACATGGAAAAAAAGAAAAACGGACCACGACGCGTTACACCTAGAGCAGCCAATAAACATTCCTTTAACTCAATCAGTAAACCCTGAGGCGCGAAGGTTACCGACCTGGCGTCCTCTCTCTCCCTCTGATACCGAGAAAAAACGCCTGATCTTGGTGCATAAGTTGATCAAAGAGGGAAACATATAAAAAATTAGAAATTATAGGCGGGACCCGGAGATCAGTGTCTGTAAAGGTCTACTTTTGGAAATACTCGGAGAGTAGGAAAGAGGAATCTACAGTACATGGTCCCACCTGTCGTTACTGAATCGTGCCAGTTGTGGGGACCTCTGGTAAATAAAATTGAAGGCTTAAACCCTTCCTCCATTGTCTCTCTCTCCCTCTCTCGTTCCTCTCGCCTCAGACAAGTTATTGGATTGAATCAAAAAGAAAAAAAGTTATTGGATAAACTCCGGCGCTTGAGCGGTTAGAGGTTGTCAAGGTGCGTGCGTGTGTGAGTCGTTGTGTAATTATGCAATTGAGAGCGAGAGTTAGCGATTTGTGATATTTTCGTTATTTTGTTTGGTTAAAGAGAGCTGGATTTTACAATCTAAGACTAGATTGATATCCTCTTTTCTGGTATATTATTTATTTTGCAATGGAGTATGATAGGCCGTAGGATTTAATTTGTCTTTGTTCTTTTACACATTGGGGAAATCAAGTAGTACAATGCACTCTCAATTCTGAAGGACAGTTCTATAAATAGAACTTCCCCTATTATATTGAATCCTATTTATGTCTGAATCTGATAGAAGTTGTGATATACTTATATTTTTCCTTTTAGTTTGCCTATATTTCTGGCCATATTTTGATAGTCGTTCCTATATAAAGCATCACGCCAATTTATTCTCTTAGGTCATTAATTTTTTTTTCTCACCATTGAACTCCCAATTTTTCAGCAGCTCCTTTTAATTTTCGCATAAAATATACAAGGATGGAGAGAACTAGTAGAGGAAACAGCCTGAAGCAGCAACTGGCTGACGCTCTTGGCTTTACCGAGGTGATAATTACACAGTACTCGCCTTTTAAAATTTGTTCATTAAGAAGTAACCCCTCTTTCCAAAACAATTGCTGAAAGAATTCTCCTATAATCAGGTTCCTCTACCTGAGATGAAGAAGAGAGATTTCATCTCCAGCCATGACTCTGGCCAGAGTTTGAATTTAGCAGAGCATTTGTTGTCTGGGGCCTCGTTCAGTGAGTTTTTTCACCTGTGCCTAGGTACCATCACATAGCCCTACTTGGTTTTAGCTGAAAAGTTTTAATTTGGCTCCCTTTTTCTTTTTCTGTCTGGCAGGAATCCCTTCACGGCCTCGATCAAAGCCATCATCAAATCCCGAGAGAATAATTAACAGAGATCAGATTCCACCGATTACACCAAGTAAAAACGAAAGCCAAGTTAACATAGATCAGATTCCACCCATTACACCTTGTAAAAACGAAAGCCAAGTTGCAAATTCCGAAAATAACGATCAAGAAACCAACTCAGCTCAGAAAAAACAAAAGAGAAAGAAATACAAACCAAAGGTGGTAGATGATGGGGCAAGCGGTAAAAAAACAACAAAATCAAAACCAGAAAATTCACAATCCCTCACTCCAGACTTTAAACACACAAATGCTAAAACTCCAACAACTCTTGACCCGAAACATCAGGGCCCAAGGGCCCCAATTACACCTGAGCAGAAACTGACAAATCATGAGCCCCCCATTGAATATGACACAAAGCCCATAACCCCCGAAGCCCCAGTTTTATGTGAACCTAAATTGACAAATCAAGAGGCCTCGGTTGCATGTGAATTGGAGCCCGAGAGTAGAAGGTTTCCCAATGGAGATGACTCAAAGCCTGAAACGTTAGGAGGCCCAGATACACCTGACCCCAAATCAGGCCTAAAACCCTTAAATTCGCCTGGATTGACGCCATCTTTTGTGAGGAAAAAAAGATGCCCTCGTTTTAGTAAGGAGAAGAGCACCACTGCTGCAGAGCAAATATTAGAGAAATCTGTGAGAAGGCAACTACACTTTGGTGTTGAGGATAACACAGAGCTAGTCAGTTCTGAAGAGATCATCACTGGTACAAATCCAAACCTGAACAAATCTAGCAATTCTGATGATGCCATTGAGCAACTAAAACCACTACAAGAGGGATTAAACTCTGATCCAGAGGATGAGAACGAACCAGTCATTCAAGAAGAGAACACCTCCGTGACAACTCAAAGCCCAGAGAATTCTATTGGCATTACTAGTTTGGATGGCCATAATGTGGTCAAGCCAGTACCATTAGTAGCAGATGGGTTGAACTTCATTCTAGGGGATAAGACTGAAGCAGTTATGCATGGAGAGATGCATGCTGGTATGTATTCAAGGCTAAATCAAGGTGAGACAGGAAAAGTCAATGACATGCTGGAGGAAATTGACCGGACAGGTTTGAAGGATTGCTTAATCCATCTAGCAAAACGGCATCTCAGAGGTAGAGGTGTTAAACGGGGAAGGGCAAAACAGTCACCCAAATTAAATTTCAATGACATGCTGGAGGAAATTGTGTCGAAAATGACACAAATGAAGTTGTATGAGAATGCTATTATACCTTATCAGGAACAGAGGGAGAAGTATAGAGGAATAGTAGCACTAGATGAAGATTCTTTGATTGAGTGGAATCGTTTGATGGGTGAAGATAACAGTGGCTCCAACTCAGCTCCAGGGCTAAATCCAGAAAGAGAAGAGAAATGGAGGACGGAAAGGGATAATTTTAGAAATCTGGCGGAATGGTTTATTGCCAAAATGAAGCTCATTCAAGGTTCTTTTTTCTATTTAGAACCAATTGTTTTCTTTCTGTGCACATGATGAGTCAATACTGAAAAGCCAGGTTCATTTTTTTTTTCCATTGCTTTTCATTGTTATTGCCTTTACTAGTTCAGTCTTTTTGTGTACAGCATAGTATCCTTCAGCTTTGGAAGAAAATAACAATATCGTTTTGGTACCTTTTTTTTAGGAGTTGAACTATTGAAAACAAGGCAACTTTTTAGGGATAAATGAGCAAATAGCCCCTGAAGGAGCCCATATATTAATGTAGTAAGCAGTAAATGTAGGTCCTGTGTGCTGAATGATATTAGTGCCACTCGATAATTTTGGCCCTATCTCAGTTTTTCATATATCACCCCTGCATAAGAATTTACAGTCAGTGCTTGTGTTACAGGGAATAGATGTTTTTCAGAGTGGAAAGGATCGGTGGTGGACTCTGTTGTTGGAGCCTTTCTTACTCAAAATGTTAGCGATCAACTTTCAAGGTAAAATTATAACTATTTTTAACTATATGTAGTGCACCGAGCTCATGTGGTATCAACTTTGTCATAGATATTAATAGCTTTTATTATGGATTCTCATCCTAGAATAGATGTCATTTCTTTCCTACAAACCCAATTAAATGCCAAATACATGCATGGAAATGAGGTTGAAATATATTTATACCCAGTTATGAGCTCGGGCACCACTTGGTCAATGTTTTTGCCTTTTATGTTAACTAATGGAGTTTAGCAAATTGTTCATTGTTTATTTTGATTTAAAGCTCTGCCTTCATTTCACTATGTGCGCGCTTTCCTCGACAGCAAGATGGGCATGTAACTTGGCCAGACAAGAAGTTTTCAGGTAAGTTGGATTAGGTGAATAGTGAACTATTAAACTACCACGAATTCCATAGGAGGTATCAACTACCAGGTTAGTTCCACTAGTGCTTAGTACTAAGAGGCATCAGATCAGAACCATTCAGGTTCAAACTGGATTCCAATTTTAATCATTTTAGTACAGATAATGACTTTCATTTTTTTTTCAGTATGTTTTTTTTTTCATTATCATTACCACAGTCATTGTCACTGTTATTAATTCATTATCATTATCATCATTGTTATAGTGATTTTATTGTTGTTGTTTATTATTTTTTTTCTTAGTGGGAAGGTAAGTATTTGGTATATTGTACTCTTAAGTGAGATGGTAATTGTGCTGTCTTGCTTAGTATTTTTTTCATTCTTTCATCTCTCAACTTGGACTGCGCAGATTTTGAGGGGACAAAATCGCATCTCATCGATGAGTCAACCTCTGCTGCTGATATTGCTGATCCCCACATCGAGGGTACACCCCAAAAGGTACCAAAAGATAAAATACCCCAAGAATTTACAAAAGAAGGAAGTGGGTCCCCCAAAGTGAAGAAAGCTAATGTACCAAAGAAGAAGGGTCATAAGGTTGGGCAAGAGGACATTGACTGGGATGCCCTCAGAAAAAAGTTATCTTGCCACGGGCATACAAGAGAAGGGAGGAGTGTGAAAGTAGAACATGCGGCTGATTGGGATGCTGTCAGACATTCTGACAGAAGCGAGGTTGCCAAGGCCATCCATGGTCGTGGCCAGGGTAATGTTTTGGCAGAACGAATTCAGGTATATTCAGTTTTTTTTTTATCTTACCTTTGCATTTTTATTTTCCTTCAGTTGAATTTATGAGTTATTCTTCGGTTGGGTGTAATTTGTTTGCATGATAGGAACAAATTCTTTATTTGGGAATTCTTTGGCAATCACAAATATCTGGGTTTTGGTAAAAGTTTATAAATTTTTTTTACAAAAGTTGTAGTTATGCAGTTGTCCTAGCAATGCTCGATGATAACACATGTGAGAATCACATTATTGCCATTTGATCTTATTAAGAGAATATTTTTTCAGCATAAGAAAGATGACAAAAGCAATAGTTTAATGAATATAACCAACTGAAAAGACTAGGATTATGAAGGCCTTAGCATGTGACTGGTACAAACATCTCATTGGAAAAGTAGGAGGATAGCCTTTTTGAATTTCAATTGTGGCTTTCAGCCATTCCTCATAACCATGTTTATATTTTCCTGTGAAATAAACATTGAATGTTGTGTTTTTGGACGAAAATCTTTGATTATATTGTTAATAAATCAAATGATGCTGAAATGGATGATTTATTTGCCGAGTTTGAAAAGGAGTAGATACTCAAAAACTGAACGAAATGTGAGTTTCTGCTGAACCTTGTTACTATGGTATACTTTGTGTACCATTAAGGGATATTATTATGCAAAACAATTATATGCTCTGGGGTTTTGAAGAATCTAAGGTTTATGTTCTCCAATCTGAGGTATCTGGTTTAGGCAATTTTAAGGTTACAAGTTTTGGGGGATTCAGAATTTTTCTCTAGAAAAAAGCCTAGGAATTGTGACTGCCTGCATTAATTTATGGTGTTTCAAGTACGTGCACTGGTACATCCTACTTTGTACTGTACAGTTCAATGTATAAATGTTGGTATCTACTTTATTTTTTAGCATATTTTCTCTGTTTTCTTAGGATTTTCTGAATCGGGTAGTGAGAGACCATGGCAGCATGGATCTTGAGTGGTTGAGAGAAATTCCCGGGGACCAAGCCAAGTAAGTCCATCTATTTCTAAATTGTTTTTTCTATGTCAAGTTTTTTTATTGCCCATACTATTTCTGTTAGTAATTTCCCAAAACAAGCCATTTCATCCAATGTTATAATCATGTATTTCACAGACTATTATAGTTTTAATTTTCTGTTAGAACCTCATTTAATTTGAATTCAAAAATGGAACCTGTCTAAGCTCATAGAAGAAGTAATTGTTACGGCTTGGTACATACATTTAATGTTGGCAATTGATTTATGAGTTGCCAGGGAATATTTACTGAGCATATATGGATTGGGTTTGAAGAGCGTGGAGTGCATACGTCTTCTGGCTCTTCATCAAGTGGCTTTCCCGGTTAGTTCAAGACAATAATATAAATTATTCCACCCTTTTCTTTGGTTCTTCTTGGTACTTTGGGTTAATTGGGCTTTTGACTGAACTTAAATGGAAAAGGTGGATATCGCTTTAATTGTTATGTTTTGTGAATTGAACCTGAACATTCCTGTTCTCTGATTCCACTAGGTCGATACAAATGTTGGTCGAATATGTGTGAGACTTGGGTGGGTCCCGCTCCAACCTCTCCCCGAGTCTGTGCAGATACATCTTCTTGAAATGTAAGAGCCTTTTCCAATAGAATGTACCTGAAATAAAGCTCTGTACAAATTGGTTACCAACAATATAATTTTAATGTTTCTCATTATGCATGCGAAGGTATCCTGTAATGGATTCAATTCAGAAGTATCTGTGGCCTCGGCTGTGCAAGCTAGACCAAGAAACACTGTAAGCTTTTTTCCCTAGTCAAATTTGTGGAAAAATTTCCTGTTTATATCCCTTTTAGTAGTGCAAATTTTCATTTAACTTTTCCACTCCCTCCTCTTCCTATTAAAGAAAATTTCTTACACTAAATTTGTACAAAAGAGCTTGATTGGGGAATATGATTGAGGGGGACAACTTCTATGCTTTTGGGGGTTTCAATATTGTATGGTCGTGCAATGATATTGTTGAACTTTCTTGATGTTTTCTCTAACAAAAAATAATATTTGCAGGTATGAGCTTCACTATCAAATGATAACTTTTGGCAAGGTAAAGCTGATATCTTTAGTTATAGGTTGCAGATAGTTCTCAGTTTCTTGTTAATGTAAATATTAGAATTTTCCTCCAGTGCAACACATTCTAATAGAAAAAACATATATTAGAATTGATTTCAGCCATTCCATTAACCAAGGGCACTGAGAAGATAATTTATTCAGTTTTGGTTTTTTATGTAACAAGTCTAATAGATTGGATTGTGAGAATTGATAGCTGAGGATATGTGTGAGGTCCAAGGGTGCCAGCTTATATTCTCTCAGTTGATTCTGTGGATTTAATCTTGAAACATATATCTTGTAGATATTTTCCCTACATAATGAGCTTAATACCCCAACAGTAAACTTACTAATGAAATTAACCATCCGATAAAACCAATATGTGGACTTTAGCACTACCCTTCTGTTTTAAGAAAGTCATAAAGTTACATGTGGACTTTCATAATGTAGGTCTTTTGTACGAAAAGCAAGCCGAACTGCAATGCATGCCCATTGAGGAGTGATTGTAAGCACTTTGCAAGTGCTTTTGCTAGGTATTTTACTGCTATTTTTGTTATATTGGATTGTTTTATTGCATGTGTGATTGCATAACAAATGAACTACATGCAGATAGGTGCTTAATTATCAATATATCCTTCAAAGTCTATAATTGGTTGAATAGCACTGATCCTACCTGTGCAAAAGCCTCAAAAGATTATCAATAAAAATAATATTTGAGAATCCAACAACTAAGTTGTATAGTCCGAGAAGCTAGTGTGGCAGACAGAAATCCATCTCTAGTACCATCTAAATCTATTTCTCGTGTCTAACTATTTAAGTTGCTTTGTTTAATATTCAATTTAGTGCTAGGCTGATGTTGCCTGGGCCTCAAGAAAAGCAAGGAAACGAGGTAGTAATTTGGAACAGATCCCCAGCTGCCTTTGAAAATGCAAGGAACTCATTTCCCAACCCCACTGATGTACCGACAGCTCAGTTTGCGGCCTTGCCCCGCAGTTCAAATTCTGAGCCTATAATTGAAGAACCAATGACTCCAGAAGAAGAGCAAAGAGTAGATGAAATACCTGATATAGAAGATCTCTGTTTTGATGACCCTGACGAGATCCCGACAATAAATTTAAACATGGAGAGTTTTGTCAGGAACATTGAAGAGCTTGTCAGGGAAAATGATTCAGAGCTCCAGATTGAAGATATCTCCAAGGCGTTGGTTCTATTGCCTCCTATTGCAGCCTCAATTCCACCACCACAGCTGAAGCAATCACGCCACCTTCGCACTGTGCATGAGGCGTATGTTATTAATCTATGTCATTTAAAACTACTATTTGTTGGCTTTTTGTTTCATTTAAATATTGCAAATAGTTGTTTCTTTTAATGTTTGATGGTGTTTGCTATTTATTTTTTAAAATTGTAAATTGGGGCCTTGCTAATTGTGTCTCCTGTAGTTATGAGCTCCCAGATGGACATCCTATTTTAAGCTGGGTGAGCATCTTATTCTTTTTCAGATCAGTTACCTTCTTTATCCCTGTTAAGTTTGCTAGAAAGTATTATCACGGTGTATTTGGTTTTGATATGTTCACTTTTTAATTATCGTGAACTCACAGTTGGAGTTCGAAGAAAGAGATCCAGATGATCCATCTCCGTACCTCTTGATACTATATTCACCAGGTGTGTACCTCAACTATCTTATCTCAATGGATACCTTCAGATGCAGTTGTAGTGGATTTTACTGGAACTTCACTGAGAATTTTGAATAGTTACCATAAAAAATTTAAATCAACCATATACAAGCAACAGAAAATAAAAAAGAGTGTACATGATTAATTGTGAGCTGAGATTGTTTGGTATCCTCTATAACTAGTGGTGCTTTTATGTGTGTAAAATATTGCAGAAAAAGAAGTTGCAGATTTCAAGCCTTGTCGCTGTAACTCATGCAAAGAGGCAAAAAGTTGCAATTTCCTTTCGTCATCGGAGGAAACTAGTTATGTCAAGTGCTCATTAATGGTACTGCTAAGTTTTCTTTTACAGAAATGCCTATTTTCTTCAAGCTTTTTTCTTTCAAAGAGTAAGGCAAAAATTAGTATGTGAACATACTAAATACTGTTTCTTCTTGCATAAGTAGATACCATGCCGAACTGCAATGAGGGGAAGCTTTCCACTGAATGGCACATATTTTCAAGTCAATGAGGTACATTTACATTGACTCTTGCATTAAGTTCTATGTAGAAAGGATATACTCTGGATGTACTTGATTATGGTCTGTTGTAATTTCTTTCAATGCATTGCTCTAGTGTTACATAATATGCCAAGAAATTGCTTTATCGGGTAGCAGCTGTAATCCTTTTACCCTGGAAAGCCAACGGAAATTGAATTTTCAACATATAACAGTATAAAATGAGAAGAAAACAAACCCTTGGCCCACGAATCAAATGCCAAAATAGGAAATACTGCTTACTGATGCACTACCAAATCATGATACTGCAATAAATTCATGAATTTCATTAGCATTAGATGAGGTTACACTGTGTTTGTTTAATTTAGTACACATATCCTAAATATTACAATATTCTTTGGGCAGTCATCTTAGCCTTTTTATGTCGTGAATTCATTTAATTGATTTCATAATTTATGGAAGAACTTTGAGCTTACTCTTCTCCATTTTATCAAATAATGACGATGACTTCCATAATATACTGTGCAATTGAGGGTTCTTGTGATTTGTGACCTGAAAGATAATCTGTTTACTTTTTAACCTTGAATGATGAATGGTGATTTAGTGATTCTAGTGCACATAACATGCAGGTCTTTGCTGATCATTGCACAACTCGAAACCCCGTAATGGTTCCTAGAGAAGAGATTTGGAGGTTGAGAAGGCGTCCTGTTTATTTTGGTAGCACGGTATCATCTATCCTGAAAGGTAAATTTTGTTCTCGAACGTTACCTTACTCATAGGGTTGTAATAAATTCACTTGTACTGATATCACAGATTCAATTGCAGGTTTACCAACAGATGAAATACAGTATTGCTTCTGGAGAGGTACGAGTATAAAACATGCATTTCTCCTTTTTTTAAATATATTGAATGAAACACTTAGAACTTCACTTGACAGGTTCTCATTGTGCCCATTTTTTTACTTGCTACCCACATTTTCTCTTTCTTAAATATGTAGAATGAAATTTTAAGAGTTCACAAATTGATCGGTTCTGTTGTTCCCATTTTATATTTTTACCTACTGGGTTTTATAGATAACTTGATATCAATGGCCTTTTAACTAATTGGTTAAATTGTTGATGTTGAGCAATAATTCTACGGATATGGCATTTTGTGGGTCAATTCCTCATTGATAGCATACGGAAAAACTCGGCCTTGTGTATTTGATCGATAAAATAAAAGATAAAAACATGATTTTTGCATGCAGGATTTGTTTGTGTGAGGGAGTTTGACCGAGTGACCAGATACCCGAAACCTTTGAGTTCATGGCTTCACATTGCACCAACCATGAAAAAGAAAATTCAGTCGACACAATGATACTGAGAAAGTTGAAACTGGAGAAAAGTTTGAAACGGGAGAAAGAGAAAGTTTGAAACTCGAGAAAAGTTTTGAAAGTTGAGAAAAGTTTGAAAGTTGAGTGTTTTATGCACAGTGGGGCGCATCTCCTTTATATGTAAATTATTTATGATTTTCTTTTTCTTTCATCCTTTCATCGTCTTATCATGATTTTAATCCTATCAATGGCCTGTTTATGCTCTGTGCTACAAGAGTTGGGGGTCCATTTAGATTTGTTCGCTCACTGTTTACTTCTAGAAATTTGCATTTTTTATCATAATTAGTTAAATATTAATAATATTAATTAATTTTAAGAAAAAAATAGTTAATTGTTAAAGGGACGAATATATTTATTATACCAATAATAAAACATTCAATATAAACAATTTAAAAAAGTGTGCTACAATTTGACAGACCAACCATCTGAAACTGAAAGTGCTTTCCACATGCTCCGGAGGAAAAATTGATGCGAAATACACCCATACATGCGCTAACGTGTAAACAATTATTTTGAAGGGGATATTGTCATATTGAAGTTTCAATTCTAATTTTTTTCTAAAAATTAATTTATTTTCTTAAATTTTATTTGTATTAATTTGGTCCTTCAATTTACAAAAGAAATTAATTGGTTCTTATTTTTTTTAAAGATAAAATTAATATGTACATGCATTTAGATATGTGGAGTGTAATTTAATTTTTTTTTTTAATTACAAAAACTAACTAAAATTTTACAGGAATTTAGTCAAAAATAAAACTACAACAAGATACTGTAGGATCTTAAATTTATTAATTGAAGTATATACTCGAACATCGCTAAACATCAATCTTTACACGATGATCAGTCCTCTTACTCCAGACTAGTTACTCATGTCCATGCTCATATTAGTTGCCTTTTTTCTGCAAGAACACAATAACTTTCATAGGCAAATTAATCCCTGAAAAGATTATATTTTCCTCCCTATCATCCCCTAATTAATTTCGTAGGTAACCCTCCCGAACACATTTTAGATGACGTATTAATTAGCAGTATTTATTAATAATTATAGTTCGTAGACTACGCAAATTGTTCGAAATTTCAAAGTTATAGAGGGCATGCATGAAATTTTGTCTCGAGTAGAATTAATTTTACTGGACAAATCAGACTATACTTATTGTTAAGTTTGATTAATCCGAATTAACTTAAATATGCATAGGCTCCACTTATTGTGTAAGTTAATTTAGAGCTTCTGTATCCTGCCCAATTATTTGAAATTATTCTCAACTATTTTTGCATCATTTTTTCCCGCAATAACTTATAATTCAATTTAGAGAGAGTTGAATATTCTTATTATATTATATTTTTTTGCAATTTATTCTTTTACATAGCTGATAATTAGAACTAGAAAATAATTATAATAGTGAAGGGTCTCATTAAAAATAATTATAAAAAACCCGATCTGTTTTTTATTGTGCGTCATGAGGTCGCAATAATTCTAAATAGTGATGCGTCAGTATTTATAATAATATTTACTTGAATGTATATAATTATTTCTTAGAAGTTTTCTTGGCGGATAATGTTTGGGATTATTTTTATTCTTATATTAAAGCACGTAGATGTCATGATGCCAATGGTTGTGATTGAAAGATGAAATTTGATTTGAATATCAGTCCTTTGATCAAATAGTTCACCTATTTTGATTTATGCATCTTTTGATTTTTTTTACAGTAAAAGTTCAAATATATTAGATACGTATCGTAAAGTTTATTTGGTCTGCATTATTTTGGTCTTGATTTCTTTTCATTTTTCTAACAATAGATAAAAATTTGTAAATAAATTATACTCTTAGCTTTCTTTTGTTTTCATAATTAACAATTTCAGACAACAAAACTAAATATACAATCATAGGATAGTTGGCCTTGTAAACATCATCTACATGTAAAGATTAAATTCAATCAGGAAAGCATTTAATAATTTAACTTAAATATATCATACTATTATTAGTATATGTATATGTTACTCTAATTTTAAATCATATAGTTCATTGCAAATGGGCATATAGAAACATCTCACTAAATGTGTGTGTTGTGTGTGTGTGTGTGTGTGTGTGTATGAGGAGGGTTCAAATGCCTCCATCATGCCTCCATTTTTAAAAACTTTAATAACTCAAAATTTAAAATTTAAAAGTCAAAATAAAACCGTTGGATATGATCTGCATCATTTTATCTATGTGCTCATAAAAAATTATCACATTTTGATTTTGTTTTTATGTGAATCAATAAGTTGAAAAAAACGTCTAGAAATTATCCACATTTATATCTTTTTTTTACAAGCTCTTGATGACAACCGAAACAAAATTGAAATGTCATAATTTTTTACACGTGTATAGAGAAAATGATTTAGATCATATCCAACGGTTTTATTTTGATTTTTAAGTTTTAAATTTTGAGTTATTAAAGTTTTTAAAAATGGAGGCATGAAAAATGGAGGCATTTGAACCCTCTCTATATA